>JAGKQL010001284.1:4514-23117 GCA_018398635.1 Cyprinodon brontotheroides
ACAAACCCGGCCACAACCAAACTTGCTTGTGAACCTTCGCCAAAACAATCCGCCCCTGATGTCGGCCAATCTCATTCACTTTATTCCTTAGTGTAAAGTCGGGCACCACTTCGGGGAGAGTGAATGCAGCGGTTGGAGCGGCGCTTTCCTACGACTTTAACCATTCCAGCTCTTTTACTTTACACGCTGTATTTTTCTAGCATTTTCTTTGTCAGTTGCTTTTAGAGGGACTCCTCAATCACTCTGCTAGTATTTTTGTTCTCAACAAGCTGCACTGAACTCTTTTCTACGGTGGCCCTGAAGTGCAAACTGCAACTACAAATCTAAAAAGCGCCCAACTACATTAAGGAAAACACAATTACATTTAACCATTAGGGAAAAAACTAAAGGAAAAGTTTAAGAAGGTTAACATAGAATTGTAGACAATGTCCGTTTGACCCTTGAGCAGTAAATGTTCTGTCCTTCACATTTTTTACTACATTTCTTTTACTTTTTATGCTTTAAGTAGCCCCAAAAATAGCTGCATTTCCATGAATATGGGTGAAAAGGACATACGTACAAGGTATACTGGATGCCCAGGATTAATACTTCTACTGGGTTAGTCTGTGTAACTGAAGATTGAATCATAAGGTGGACTGTTCCCCACTCTGCCACTAACTTCGGTTCAAGACCCTTAACCTCACACTGGTCCAGTAAGCGATGCTCATGCGGCCCCACTGCTCTCCCTAGCAGACTGATGGGGGAGGGTGAATTAATGGGCCTCCTCTTGGTGGCCGAGGTATACACCCCTATCTCTAGGAAAAGAGCCCAACCCCCTTGTTGACTCATTTCAGCGCCTTGTATCAGGCTCTGTCCTTTTGGTCCGATACAAATTTCATACACTATTGATTTTGGCCCTTTGGACTTTCCCTACTAGTGTTTTATAGTAACAGACCTGCATCTTAGACTCAAATTCCAAAAACTAGTTTGAATAGTGTAATTATTTTGTTTTTCAAAATATCATTAAGACCTTTCAAATTTCGATTTTCTGTTCTGGACTCTTCTTCAACTGGTCTCACTGCAGGCAGTCTGTTCTAATCTTCTTCATTTTCACTTTGTCCTTTTAGATCCTGATGATCACTTGAGCGTCTAAGGTATTCCTCTCTGCTCCGCCTGAGCAGGAAGCCTAGATTTAATTTCTCTTGTTTCATATATTGATTAATGCTATTTACTCACTAAAGGGTCCCTTTCCCGGGCAGAACTCGGCGGGAACCAGAAATGAGGGCTGTTTGCAGGAAAAATAACTTAGTTTTTCTATTTTCCATCTATTTTAAGAAAAAATTGACACATTGAGATTTAAAATTTTTGCAGTAAAAGTGCAGACTAGGTAAAATCCATTGATTTTATTGCTTTAAAGGTGAATGGTTTTGAAACAGCGTCTTCCTCCTTAAGGTTGCTGGGAACTCTGGGTTTGACTGTCACCTCATGGAGCTAAGAGATGTGAATGATTCTTGTAGAAGTGGAGGGAGTGTTGGCCTGGTGCTTAGAGCAGTGCACTTGTGCTCGGAGAAGGTTGCAAGGACCCTGTTCAATTAACCTGACTCCGCGAATATGCGGAGCAAATCCATCTGGAAACCTTCCGTTGAAGTAATTTTGGGAAGGGGCGAAAATACTGGTTAGCTGATTGGCCTATGTTGGTGATAGACGGGCCAAATAAACCAATCAGATCAACGAAGCATATGACGTACTAACAGAGCGACGACGAAGAGGAGCCAATTGATAGATCAAACTCTTGCTGAAACCAGTCGGGAGAAGAGCAAAAACATCTTTTCCTCTGAGAAAAGCCTCCAGAGCAGTGTTTTGCTCTTCTTTCAGTGAAGAAATACTCTGTAATTCCCATAAAACTTGCTCGATAGCCACGCTAACGCTAGTTTCATCGGCTGAAGCCGCCATGTTCTTTAGACTGAACTGTCGCGCTTCTCGTTGCGTCACTCCAAACGCATAAAAGCAACGTTGGGGTGGGGTTTGGGTGACGACTAACTGCGGAGAGTCTCCAGACTGATTAAAAGCAGGCTAAGAAACCTTAAGCTTCCTTGAGATCAAGGGATAGTCTCCACCGAAACTAGGTAAATTTTTCACACTGGTAAGCTGCACTGTTGCTTCTGCAGGGACTATACGCCTGCATGATGATAGATCTAACCACAGCTGATGATGATACAAGTCTCATGGTTTTGGTTCTGTTTAAAGCTTTATCTTTGTGTTTCCATCGGTTTTATTTCCATGTTGTCTAGTTATTTTTGGTTGTATTTGAGTTCTTACATGTTTCTGGTTTGCCCTCCTCTTGTGTTCGCCTCCTTTTCTCTAGTTCCCTTCTAGACTCCTCTCTGTTCACACCTGGTCTTTTTTCTCTCTCCCATATATGCGCCTCCCTGCTCAGTCACTGTTTGCTGGTTTGTTGCCATTTCTTTACACCGCTTTGTTGTAAGTATTCCTGGTTTTCTGTATTTTTGAATATTGTGGATTATGTTTGTGGATTTTTGCTTCTGTTACCCTTTTGGTTATTAAATCTGCAAGTACTAACTTCAGCTTCGGTCTCTGCCTTTGGGTCCTCTTCAAACCTCTACCCAACCTTGAAACCTGGAACCTAAAGACCAGGCTCATATGGAGACTGATCTAAATGAGCTCCTGTATGATCAATCAAAGAACCAGGTTCAACGGCGCCCTTAGACAGGAACAGCTGATGTTCTGCATTAGACTGCTTTAATGAAATAATAGAACTGCTAGTTGTCCTTACGGCCTCTGTCTGTGTGTCTTCAGGTAGCACCCACAATGGCTACACCACATCAGTGGATGGCGAGGAGGGAGGAGGTGAGGGGGAGGAAGAGGAGGAGGAGGGGGAGGCGGATGGAGGGGGAGGAACACGAGATGAGGAAGAAGAGAAGGACGCGGAGTGGGATGAGGAGCTGGATGGAGGCAATGAAGGAGGTGTGAGGATGACGAGAACAGACACGCTTCACTCCACCACCAGTTCCACCGGAACGCAGAGAAGAAGAGGACAACACGCAAAGAAACAGGTGAAAAAACAGCAGAGGGAACCTGCCAGCTTTGGTCAGGAGAAAACATTAGAGGAGAAAGTGGGGGTGCACCCCATAGGGGGACAGGTGTATTAGAGATGGGGGGGTGGTGGAAACGGGTGGGAAAAAGTGACCCATTTTGTTAGATATTTAAAGAAATGTGAAGATAGTAATATTTAACTTCTTTTACAGACTAAAACAAACACTTAAACCTGAAGTAACTTTAAATTTTATTTTGATTATTATTTTGATGCACATGATTTTTATTTGTTCAGCTGTTAAAAATGTTGGAGATTTCCTAAAGCCGGGCGTACACTGTACGATATTTCCAATCGTCGCACGCAGCTACGGCTAACTGTACGAAAAACCTCAGGGTTTAAAAGTTCGCAGCTCACGATGTTTGTTCTCACGCTGTGCGACCCGATGCTCTGATGCGATCTACCTGCTCACACTCAGTGAGATGGCGCTACTGGGACTCGTCTATCTGGAAGCCAAACCAGTAGCAGAGGAACATGAAGCTCACTAGAGTGAAACGCGCTGCCTTGGATATTTGGGCAATTTAGTGCTGAAAGCCCTAAAAAGAAAACGCGATTTGGACAAAGACATGGCTGAGCTAACGTAGCTGCTACGGTCTGTCAGTTTGACAGAAAGAACTCCATTTCACTCATTGCCCCCCCACCATTTTGCTGGGTTTACATCTCAGAGGAAGAAGAAGAAGAAGAATCCTTGTTTGCGCACTGAGCGATTTGCCTGCGACCTCCTTACGACAGCCGACTGAATTTCAAACACGTTTGATTTTCAACCTTACGATTCCTGATGGGGAGGTGGTCGTTAGAGGCTGGTCGCCTCTGGTTACCACCTGTACACTACATCACGCACCATCAGGCTGAAAGTCGGCCTGATCGAAATATTCTCAAACCTGGAAAATCGTCCCAAAAATCGTAAAAGTCCGGCTTAAGAGAACACATAAACATTAGCTACACTGGAAAAACGATCTAGAAACAAGAACTAATTTCTTAAATTAAGTGTATTTACCCTTAATTTGAGCAGGTAAATGAGATAATTTGCCAATGGAATGAGTATTTTTACTCTTAGAATAAGATAATTAGATAATATGCTCTTGAAATAAGACGATGAAGTTGTGTTTTTTTTTATTTTAAATATAAATTGTCTTCCTCTGTTGGCAAAATGTCTCTTTTACCTCCTCAATCCAAGAACAAATGCACTTATTTTAAGAAAAAATGACTTATCTAGAATTAGATTTTTTTCCAGTGTAGAAGCTTGTGTCAACCGTATGGAGAGAACATTTAAATATTCGCTGATAGTACCAGTCTGTTGGCAAACTCTCCAATAACAGAGACAACAGTCACTAGATTTTTCATTAATCCTTTTTTATTTTTTTTTTTTCAAAAGATTTCTCGACGGATCTGAAAATCAGTTAAATAGTTACAGAAAGTGATTCAACAGGCTAAAAGACCCGGTTAATGGTGGAACTGGTTCTGGTTCTACTGTTAATAAAAGTTTAAAATGTTTAGTTTCACTTTGCATCAACACATGAAAACGTTACCAACAGTCCGAACCTCAAAGTTCCTCAATATTTGTTGCTGTTGGAACTTTTAAAGAACCGATCAGTGTTTGTTCCAGTAAACCTGCTAACCTCAGCCAGAGGGGCCCTTATCAACTGTTTATTACCCTGACATTGTTGTTGCTATAGCGACTGGTGATTTTGTGATGATGTCGTCTTGTTCCTCAGGTGCAGGGCAGCAACCAGGTCCAGCGAGCCCCACGAGCGTTGTTCTGTCTGAAGCTCAACAACCCAATCCGACGAGCCGCGCTTCATATTGTTGAGTGGAAGTATCCTTTAACCAATCAGCTGCCAGGACAATTCAGTGTGTTACCATAGTTACGCCTTGTAGAAACCTTCCCTAAAGCCCAGAAAATCCGCTTTATGCCAATTTCCGTTTGGACCATCGAGCTGTTCCAGCAGCGACAGAGACTGGATGAGGTGAACGACTGAATCTCACATGAGTGTGTGAGCTAAGGAAACCCCGGGTCTATGAGGGCGGCCATGATAGATTCATCCTACAGAATGCTGAGCCGCTGGCTGCTATGGCGATTACTCTTTGTTTGGATCAGAACAGAACCACAGTCCAGAATTTAAGGGTCAGACTAACAGTTATTGTTTGGAAGCTAAAAGTCAAAGAAGAAAAGTACTTGACCCCCAAAAACCAGAATCTTCTGATCGGGGAAGCTAACAGTTTGGAACAGGTTCTAGATGATAACTCTGCTGGGGAAAGAAAAGAGGCTATCTAAAATTATTAAAGTTTAATCTTTTATTATATATATTTAAATGTAATTCAATTCTGTTTATTTCTATAGCGCTAATTTACAGCACATGTCATCTCAAGGCAGTTTACAGTTCACCATGGCAACCCTGTACAATGCCCTGGCCACCTCACTGGCCAACCCACTGGCCAGTTTAAATTCTGGTAGCCTCAGTTTAGCATTTCATCCCATTCTGCACAGCCAGCGACGTAACTTAAAAAATCACACAACAAACCAAGATCTGAGTAGATGTTTACTGAAGTCTTTATGATCTCTACCAACAGGTTTACCACAATAATAGATTAAAACCCTGAAATTATGGCTTCTATTTTCAGAGTGCCACCCCAAGATTTTTAGTCACCCCATCTGGCAGATTCTGCAGAGTGGGAGAATAGAGATAGAATGAAGCAGAATGATGAAAAAGGGGTCCCTATGTCCTCCAGCAGTCTAAGCCTATAGCAGCAGAACTATAGAGATAGATCAGGATAACCTGAGCCACTCTAACTAGAAGCTTTATCAAAAGGAAAGTTTTAAGCCTAGCCTTAAAAGTAGACAAGTGTCTGCCTCACAGGACTAAAACTGGCTGGGTTGGTTCCACGGGAAGGCCTGAGAACTAAAAAGTCTGCCTCCCATTCTTGGCTGGTTCTAGACAGGGCCAGCGGGGGGCCAGTGCCCTGTAGATCATGTCCTGGCCCTGTACTTACTGAAGACATAATAATACAGGGTTTTGCCATGAATGAGAAACTCTTATTTAATGCTTTTTTAATGCTCTTAAGAAATAATCTTAATGCCATCAACAAAATACTATGGTATCAATGGCTTAATAATTGTTTTAATGCCAATTAAGGCCTTAATTTAAAAAATAATAAATTTAATGACCACCATGAAGCCTGTAGCTACTTTTAAAGAAATTCTAATGATGGTCTGTGCTGGAACAGACAGTTAACTGATGGGTCCTTTGGATCTATTTAATTCTTTTTTCTTTACAAAATTCTGTTTTAATATTTATTCAAAAAACAATAGGTGATAGCTTCAGTGGTATTAGATAGGATCCCAGTTTTTTATCTGCTAAATGTTTTCACAACAAATAGAAAAAAACTGTAATTTTACAAGATAGGAATTTAAACAGTTTTATTGAATTCTAATCTAAATTTGATAAACTTCACTTTAACTTGAAATTAAGTCAAAATATTTAAAATTCTAAATTATAAATGTATATGGACCTTATAAGACATAGGATTTTTTATTGAACCTAATTACAGAAAATAAATTTTCACTTCAGCTCTCTTAAATATAATATATTTCATGCTTTTCTTGGCCCCCATGAAAACACCTTGGCCCCCTCCTGGTACCCTGGTACATTTTGGTCTAGATCGCCACTGCTCCCCATTCTACTTTTAGAAATTCTAGGAACCACTAGTAAACCACCGCAGATTGGGCGAAGTGCTCTGTTAGGAACATAAGGAACAATCAGATCTCTGATATCAGATGAAGATTAAAAGTATACATCTAAAATTTTTTTTTTTAATATATCGTCTAAACATTGTTTTTTTGGGCCTAAAATTTATGCTTAAATTATTAATTAAAAGGTAATCAGATAAATGGTCACATCACACATATAAATCTTTTAATTTTTTTCCTGTACTAAAGTTCATTAGGAAATATTAGCTAACTGCTGCTGAGCCACAGAGGATATATACGGAGGCCAACGTTCATAAACTGCTACAGAGACTTTAGCATTAGCATGTCCTCCATGTGTTAAATCAGGTCTGCACATGACATGGAAGTGGAAACATTAATGCAATAAACAATAATTATATAATGTTTTTAGATCTATTTGTGATGTAGATATGTTTGTTTTTCACCTTTTCATGTCCTCTTATACACATAAATCTAACTTTTAGTGGCTGTGGCTTTCCATACCTGACGCAGTAGTAAGTCTTTTTGTATTTTTTGTTTCTGTCTGAGTGGGAAGGTTAGATGTGGTTAAAGGTGGGCGGTACCTGCGGTCTGTTCCTCAGCCGACAGCAGCGGTTCCGTTTCTCTTTATCACAGCGATGGGTCGCTGGCCGACTCAGAGCTCAGGATGCGTGTTTCCCTCTCTCTGCCGCTAGCCGCCAAGTATTTCATGCTTTACTGGAGCGGCTTAATGAACTCAGAGTCAGAAGTTGTGTCAGTGGACAAAGTGTTCACTGCTGGGGGGATAATAGGGAGAAACAATAAATAGAACGGGTTCATCTAGACATCAGGTCTACACTTTCCTTTACAACAAGGCCTATTAAAAAAATAATAATAAATTCTCATCTGGGCCTGGGGTCATAATGGATGTCTATTCTATTAACATTTCTCTATCTGTATAATGGGTCTGTTTAATGTGTTGTCTTCTCAATTCAGAGGGCCCCCTGCCTGTCTTTGCCTACGGCCCCAAATTTCCTAAATCCACCCCTGGCCATGAAAGGTGGTTGTGAATAATTCACCTGGTTAGGGAATGTCTTCCCAATTTTTGACTAAGTAGGAAAATCCTCCCAGCTAAGCGGTTGATTGGCGGGTTTTAGACCTGTTTCCCCAAGCCTTGACAGGGATGAAAGGTGGCTAAGCCATGGAGGGTCCAGGCGTTTGTGGAAAGTGATGCAATGGTTCAAACTGAACATCTCAGAACGTTAAGCTAAACATCAGATGTTTGATGTTCTGTGGTTTTGTTCATTTGGACCTTCCTGAACCCATCCACAGACCGCATCGACATCTTCATCCTGCTAGCTATCTTTTGCTAACTGCGTGGCTCTGGAGGTCTCAAACCATTTCCTGAAGATGACTCAACTCCACCAACCATGACCTGGTGAGTTCCACCACAGTCCTGCTTCAAGTCGGATGCTTTTTATTGTGTAGGGGTGACCTCAGAATAAAACTCCAGGCTGTTTCGGCTGTGTGTGGAGGCAGCGGTCAGGAAGAAAGCAGCTAGGCAGCAGATGATTGACAGATCTGTGATCGGTTCTGAGGGACTTTCTGCTCTGTTGCTTCATCTCCTCTCTCTGTCCTCTTTCCAGCCGGTGTCTCTGCCACCTTCAGCTGGACTGAAGCTTGTTGTTGTAAATACAGTCACTTCCTGTTGGAATGATGTCTGCCTTAGCTCCGAGCTGCAGATTCGGTTTGTTCTAGGCTGAGTTCAGGAGAACAGTGATATTCGTTAGTGCTTCCCGCAGCCGAACCCAGAAGGAATTCTAACATTTCATTCAGTCCTCATCCATGTTCTCCTTCTACCCTGATTTTCAGGCCTGCCTTTTGTTTCTGGGGATTTAGTTCTGTTTTGCAGTTTTAATGGATGTTGTTCTGTGTTTCAGGAACAAATTAGATGCGTCTTCCTCATCATCTTCACCATAGAGGGGCCTTCCTGAAGATCACGGCCTACGGTTTGGTGATGCACCCCAGCTCATACATCCCGTACTTGGCTGGAACCTTCTGGACTTTGTCATAGATCATTGTCGAGATTGCAGGAACAAGTCCCAAGGTCTCAAGTATCCTCTCAGCCCAGTGGTTCTTCTGCCTGGTTCTGTTTTCTGAATCCAAGCACCTGAGCGGTCTGCCGGGGCAGCAGTGCGATGCAATGATGTCAAACTCACTCAAAGCAATTTGTATTTATAAAAGTAGCGGCCGTGAAAATGGCCTTCGATCAAAATGCAGCGAATTGCAGCTAAATCCCCTCAGAATTTCCAGCCACTGGCTTCTCTTGGCCATGCCTATTTTTTTTCCTCTGACTCCACCCCCTTCACTTAATTACATGGTCTGACCAGGAGATGGCTTCTCTTTAGATCTTTTATGTCAACAAATCATGACAGAATATTTTAGATGTAAAAAGTAACTGTAGAGGCCCAGTCGAGACAGCCAAGGACCAACCAAGGACCAGCAAGGACCATAAGGGCCAGCCAGGACCAGCCAAGGACCAGCCAAGGACCAGCCAAGGGACCAGCCAAAAGGACCAGTCAAAGACCTTAAATGACCAAGCAAGGACAGCCAAGGCCAGCCAAAAGGACCAGCTAAGGACCAGCCAGGATCAGCCAGGACCAGCTAGGGACCAAGCCAAAAGGACCAGCCAAGGACCAACCAAGGGCTAGCCAGGACAGAGGACAGCCAAAGGGCCAGTAAGGACCAGCCAGGACCAGCCAAGGACCAGCTGAAGGACCAGCCAAGGACCAGCCAAAAAGGATCAGCCAAGGACCAGCAAAGGATCAGCCAAGGACCAACCAAGGACCAGCGAAGGACCAACCAAGGATCAATAAGGACCAGCCAAGGACCAGCCAAGGACCGTAAGGACTAGCCAAGGGCCACCAGGACAGCAAGGACCCAGCCAAGGACCAACAGCTCCAAGGACTAGCAAGGACAAGGATGTAAGGACCAGCCAAGGATCAGCCAGGACCAGCCAAGGACAGGGGACTAGCCAAGGACAGCAAGGACAGCCAGGGGCCTTGTAGCCAAGGATCAGCCAAAAAGGACCAACCAAGGACCAGCCAAGGATCAGCCAAGGACTATGAAGGACCAGCCAGGACTAGCCAAGGACCAACCAAGGACTAGCCAAGGACCAGCCAAGGATCAGCCAGGACCAGCCAAGGACCAGCCAAGGACCAGCAGGATCAAGGACAGGGCCAGGGACCAGCCAAAAGGACCAAGGATCAGCCGAGGACTAGCCAAGGACCAGCCCAGCCAAGGACTGGCCAAGGACCAGCCAAGGACTAGGGACCAGCCAAGGACTAGCCAAGGACCAGCCAAGGACTAGCCAAGGACCAGCCAGGACTAGCCAAGGATCAGCCAAGGACTAGCCTTGGGGACCAGCCAAAAGGATAGCCAAAGGATCATGAGACCTAGCCAAGGACCAGCCAAGGACTGTAAGGGCTAGCCAAGGACCAACCAAAAGGACTAGCCAAGGACCAGCCTAAAAAGCTGGGGGAATTTTGAATGGTTTACTACTGTACCTCTGGGGTGGAGGAACAATTATATTATGGTCCTTTGTTTTTTCTGAATGTCGACCCTTTCACTGATATACTCCAGTATAATTGGCCTTATGTCTCTGACAGCGAGAGGGAATGTGTAGAGAACATCAGGGAGCATCCACAGCAGGGCGGGTCATGGAGGTGTTGGATTTGAAGTTAAAGCAGGGGTTTGGTTCTGCAGCCATGCTGCAGAATCTGAACATGTAAGGCTGTGCTCAGTATATTAGCTGAACATGCAGAAGATGGACCAACTGCACCAGACCTACACTCCATGGACCGTCCACCTGAGCTGACAGGAGGCGTTAACCTGAATAGCAGGGAACCATGGTGACTCTGGAGGAGTTTGCATCTGTCAGCAGGGAACACTATTCAATTCACATGGGGTTTAAGCACATCCAGGCCCAATAATATGGAACCCACAAAGGAGGTTGCTGTGAAGGGAAGTCATAAAAGACATGTTTGTGGTTTGCAGAAGGTCAGATGAAGGCCTCCTGTTTAGAAGGAGACAAAATGTAAACATTTGAAAAAAACACACACACAAAAAACCCCACATCTGTCTTCCTTTGAAAAGAATGGTAGTAGCAGAGGCACTTCGTAGGGGTTTTTCTTGATTTTGAAGCGGTCCAGAGCTGATGAAGAAGATAAATATGCGTGAGTTCCCCTTCAGCCGGGAAGAGCCGCCCTGAACATCCAGTGGATGGGTTGGCCAAGCCAAAGCCCTGGCCTACATCCAACTGAGATTCTTTGAATTTCCACAGAAGTTCTGCATCCAATCTGAATGAGCTTAAGCTGTTTTGTTTAGAAGAAACCATCAGTCTGGAGACAAATGCCAGAAGACCTGCAGATGGACCTGCAAACAGAGGTGGTTCTAAAGAGCTCTGGATTAGGGGGTCTAGATCTAAATGTACACCTCACTGTCACAATTTCAACAAATCTGAAAACCTTCAATCATTTCTCTCATCTTGGTACTTTGGCACCAGAGTTTTCAGTAACATAGCACAAATACTTTATCTCACTTAAGTAGAAATGTTGGCTACCTATACTTTACTGGATTATTTCATAGACAAGCTTTTACTTCTACTCCTTACATTTTTTGCAATTATCTCTTTCTACTCTTCAGGGCTCCCGTCACACCTTGCCGATTTATCCAGCGTATGCCTGACGTAGCAGAGTCCCCTAAAACGCTGTCATACGTTGAACTTTTTATATATTTTTCAAATTTTGGGCACATAGAGTATTATTAAAGAGTCCAGAGCTTATGTCCAATGACAGCCTAACTTATGCATAATGCACGGCAGCGTAATGCTCATGGCATTACAAAGCATCAGTTAAAGCTGCTCCCCTCAGAACATCCCAATTTATAGGGCAGTGCAGTAAAGTTGAAAGCATCTCTCCTTAACTTCTTTCCTGCATTACTTTTACTTTCATACTTTAAGTTGCTCTAAAAATTGTAATTGTAACTTATACTGGAGTAAAAAGCTCAAGTTGATCCTCTAACTTCTACAAAAGTGTTTTTAAACTGTAGGATTTATACTTCTACTGGAGTAATAAACATTAATACTTTTGACCCCTCAGCAACACTCTCAGTCGGCCGGAGAAGTTTTTGGTTCAATGAATCAAACCTAAAAGAGGAGTCAGGGTGCGAATTGGTTTGAAAGGCTTTAAATCCATTGGAGCATGAGGGTGAGCCCCGCTATGCTGACTCAAAGGTCGGACCCGGGGATGCTGGTTCTTCCTGCTGTATTGACTTAAAATCCTGCAAATCTTGACCGTCTTCCTTTGTGCTGGTTGGTGTCCTCGCTGCAGGACAGGAGACATGACTGGATATCCTCAGAGCAATGATGACGCTAATGGTGATAAAGCCTGTTGTCATGGTAACACTGCCTGAGGATAGTTCGTTCCACTTTGCTGCATCCGACAGAAATGGATCTTCAAAACACATTCAAAGATATTGGTGTTTATCAGGACAGACTTACTGAGAATAAACAATGAAGATTTGAACATTTGACCTTGTGAAGGTCACTGCTAGATTAATGAAAGATTTGCCTTTTCTGAAGGTTGATTTTTCTGAGGATTTGACTCTAATTTAATGAAAGTATGACTTTTTAAATTTGACTTCATTAAAGTTTTGACTTCATTCATGATTTATCTTTTTTGAAAGTTGACTTTTCTGAGGGTTTGACTTCATTGAAACGGTGACAATTGATGGTTTAACTATATGAGAAATCTCCTTTAAATTATGTTGTTAAGGTTAATTGGAGGTTTTTATGGGCCTAAATGCAGAGTTGAGGAGGCAGAGGTCAGTTTTTAAGATTTAATCAGGGGCAAAAACTCCAAAAGTACAAAATGGTGAAAACCAAACAAAATTAGAAAACCTTTGGGAAAACACACATGGGGAGCAAAGAGACGACGGAGCAACAAAACAAGAACAAGGAACCAGCAAACAGTGATGTTATGAGATGAGCAGAGGCTTCGAGGCGTGTGTCGAGTAATGGAGGGCAGTGTTTACCCGAAGCGCGTGTCGAAGCATAATTAATTTAGGGGAGGGGCCAAAATTGACTACGTCCGAAGGCTCGCTACCGTGATCCCATGCGATCGCTTCAGGAGTGCTTCAGACCGCTCGAGAACGGTAAGGCATTTTAGACGAAGCCTAAGTGTTCAGTGGGATGTGGGAGTTTGTGGGAGAGTTGCTGTAAGCCACTTTGTTCCTGGTCACTCAAGCGAATGGGGCGACTGCACTGAGGCTAACAAAGATGTATATATATATATATATATATTTAATGTATTTTATTTTAGTCTTTAATGTAACATGCTTCTTTATGTATTTATTTTGCCCATAATGGAATTGCTATAGCAGGTGTTTTATGTGTGGATGTGGTGGGACACTAAGCCCCGTACCACTACCTTTTTAAAAACTATTGCCTAGGTCAGAGCATGTTAGAAGATAACTGTTGGTCGTAGCAAAACGCTGAACCCGGACCTACTGACGGGCACAAGCTGAACCAGCTCCTGAACCACGTTCCTCCTTACAGTCAGCCTCCGTAATCAGGAAATTTCAGACGGTCATGAGATACAGCTTCCCTACTAGCCACGCGATTTCCAGTGATGATTCTGCTTAGCGGTGATGAACCTCATCGTCTGTCATTGTTCCCTACCTCTGTAAGCCCTGATTAGACTATAGTTTTGTCGTATCCACTTTAAAAGCCAACTCTGTCTGGTAAATTCACCAAAGGCTGACTTCTCTGCCTGACTCTTACAAAACAGAAATATCACAATTATAACCAAACATAACTTCCTAAATATAAGGGCACCTAATATTAAGGGCACAGCTTGATTTGTTTGGATTCACTCCCTCAAACACAGAGGTAGTAGTATCGTCACTAGGAGGCGGAACGTGCTAGTGTGATGCAAAACGGTCATAAGGGACCGAGCTCAGCATGGATCGGCTTTTCAGAGGGTAGGGTAAATGGGCAAAGTTTTGGACTATGTAGGTGCCAGGGTCTGTACCCAGGAAAAATTTCCTTTGGGAGAATAAAATTCATCATCATCGTCATAATCCTTATAATTTTTTTGTTTTTCGATTTTTTGCAGATTATTTAGTGTTTGTCCTGGAGACTATGACCCATAAATCAAAAGCGGTGAGCAAGCGACCACCCATCATGCCAGGGGAAACCTGGAGGTCTGGAGCGTCAAAGCTCACGAGAGCTTTCAGGGTGCCTAACGCCCTCTCCCGACTGGTTTTCTGGAGTCCCCAGTAAGTTTTTCTGGCACAGGAATTGAATACTATGTGTCCTACATGAGATCAGCTCTTTTGTGTCATCAGGTCTGCAGATCGTCTTGAACTCCATCATGAAAGCCATGGTTCCTCTGCTCACATCGCTCTGCTGGTTCTTTTTGTCATCATCATCTATGCCATCATTGGTTTGGAGCTCTTCATGGGACGTGCATGCATAGGACCTGTTATTACATACGGGACGGGTACCAGACACAGTGTGACAGTCTGTTCCGTCTTTACACTCCAGAGGTATCATGGAAAGCTTTCCAATCAGAAAGATATTTGGTGCAATAATTTTAAACCCCAAAATGGTAGAATTCTAAGATGGCAAAGATCACATCAATACCAATTTTGAAATCAAAAACCACCTTAAAACCTGATGATGAAGCATTCAGAGTTAGCCTCTCTCTCTATGAAGAAAGGTTTGGCATGTTTGGTTTTAATAGCTTTATGGAACGGGGACCTTTAAATATAGCCACCACTGTAAAAACGTATAAGGGCCTCAAACATTGTGGAAATATTTATTTCATAAGAAAAGACAGGGTACACTATGTGTAAAGACTCAGAAGACTGGGCCCAGAATTCAGGCAGACAGACTAAAGTGATTAATAAAAGCGTTTTATTAACTGCCCTGGGATCTGTGGCTGCCGTCAGCTAGGACTAGTACTGGAATCTCTGTAAAAGGGATAAACACAGGTTAGTGACCACGAACTTGGCGAGGGGAGCGATAGCGGGCATGGGAGTCAATGGCCTGGTATGAAGTTCAGTCTGAGACCAGAAGGGAGGAGTGGAATCCAGCGGTTGGTTTCCACCCGCTGCGCCGATGGCGTAAGCCTCCATAAAGTTCAGGAGTTTGAAGCCAAAGGGCTGCAGAGCAGACTGGAGCAAAGCCAGCTCATGGCAGAAGTATCGGAAGGAGAAGTCAGAGATGGTGTTGATGAATAAGCAGAAGTCAGGCCAGAAGATGCAGGAGATGAAGAGGTATCTAAAAGGAAATCCAACCGGGGGTCAGGAGACATATTTCCAAGTTGGATTGGCAGGCAGAATGCAATGGAAGTCGTGAGCAGGTCAGGCAAACGAATGGAGAACAGGGGCAGGCAGAAGAGCTCCAGAAGTCTAAGAGCAGAAACTAATCCCGGGATTAGGCAATCAGACTAAACACACTGGGGTATGCTAAAGAACTCTCACATAGTTTAAAAGGAACTAGAACAAAACCTCTTTATGGTTTGTTTTGATATCTCATGGCATTGGCTGCTTGGGTCTTGAATGTCTTCTCCAGATTTTTTTCTCTTGAGGTATTGTTTCTTTAGGAAGTTGTCTCTTCATGGTTGTGGCTTCCCCATGTATTGTGTTTGTAGGCTTTTGTCTTCTTATTGTATAGTCTCCTTGGGCTGTTGCGTCCTCTGTTGTCTATTAGGATGTTGTCTCTTAAGACTATTTTCTCTTTATGATACTACGTCTAAGGGTCTCACTGCGTTTGTATTTCCTCAGGGAATCTTGTCTCAGGTCAGAAGGGATTCACCAGAGTCAGCAAACAGAACTTCTTCTCGTATTTGAGGGGCAAGATTTGACCCAGTTTCTGGTGATGCCAGTTGACATGTGACATCACTGGTGAACCTCAGGAGATTCCAGAATCCGTCAGGCTTATTTGGGTAAACTCCTCCTTTGACAGTTATACATTGAGGTCCAAGAGGGAATGCACAGGGTCAGATGCATGGGAGCCTTGCGGGCGAGAGCAGAAGGTCAAAGCTTGTGATCGAGATCCCATACAGGGAAGAATGTCTGAGACGAGGTCAGAGGGCACAGAAACAGGTCCAAAGATCCAAAAGCACTATGATAGGTTCAGCCGGGATCAGAGAATCAGGAGACAGAATCGGGTCAGAATTAGGCAGGCAGACAGGTTTACAGGAATGCTGGATAAAACTTGCAGATGGCTCATAATAATCTGGCAGTAATGACTGGTCTGAGAGCTGGCTATATAGTCAGGTAAACGAGTGGATCTGATGGAGGATGATTGGAAATGGGGAGGAACTCTCTGGTGAGTTGCCAGGTATCATGACAGGTATCGGCACTAGGGTTTTGTCTCACCATGGTATTCTTTCTCTAGGGTGTTGTGTCCTCATCATCTTGTCTCTTCATGGAATTGTGTCTTTAGGGTTTTGTCTCCTAACAGTATTGTAATATCGTCTCTTAAGGGTTAAGACCCCATAGGGTGTAATTTTCTCTGGTTTTGTGCCCTAATGATATTTTCTCTATCTCTTCCTGGTATGTCTCTTTGAGGCAGGATGGGCAATTCCTGTTCCTGTCCTTGAGGGCCAGTATCCTGCAACTTTTAGATGTGCCTTTGGTTTGACACACCTGAATCAAGTAATTAGATGATTGAGAGGGCTGTGGAGGAACTAACTGCACGCTGAAGAGGTAACTCAGTCATTTGATTAAGGTGTTTTGGAACAAGGATGGATCTTAAAGTTGCAGGATACCAGCTGTCCAGGATAATAAGATTGCCACCCTGCTTTAGGTGTTATCCCTCATAGGTGTCTTTTCTTGAGGGTAGTGTGCGGTATCATCTACTCAAGATATTGTCTCATTACAATGTAGTCTCTCACAGTGTGTGTTGTGTCTCCTTGGGGTGCTTAGCAATCTTCTCAGGGTCTCCTTTCATGATGTTGTGTCACTGTAGAGTCATCTTCTAAAATATTTTGCAACTCCTTTCAGATACACAAAGCGGAAAAAAAGAGTGTACATACACACTAAACACCTGTGGTCGGGAGAAAATTGGATTTTCTCTAGACGATCTCATATATTTGGTTATTATTTAGCTATTCATCCAGTGAAATATGTTTTACTCATTTTGTTTTCACCTGCAAGGCTAAGTGAAGAGGTGGATTTAGACAAAACATACTTATTCCCACGACAAGCCAAATTGTTTTCTCAAGGTTTGTTAAAGTGTCTGTAATTTGTTTTGACTCTGACACAACCTTCCGCGGTTTTCATCAACATAAGTAAGGTAAAATAAACTCTGTATGTCAGAACAGGGTTGATTACCGAGCATTAGCGGCCGTATGATGAACTGTTCTCTCTTTTACAGCGATATGAAAATAAAAGTTCGACTGAGTGAAAATCCCGTTTATTTTACTAGAGTGAATAGTTGAATACTTTTCCCCACTATAACACCCTGATGACAATCAAACAGTCATCCATTCAACGAACTGCTCTGGTATAAGCTGGTCTTTATGTAAGTATTATCTGCTACATTTTCTTCCAACATATTAATTTAGCAGGTATCTGCAGTAGTACTATCTTTGTTTTGAACTGTAGTTGTATTTTTGTGGTAAATCTACTTTAAAAGGCTCTAAGGATGCCTTTTTTCTATAAGGAGTATTTTTATTTCAGTCTTCTTTCTATATGTGAATTCTGTGTCTCATCCAGTTTTCATGATGGTCTCATAAAGATGAAATATTCTTGATTTTTATCCCTCCGTTTTCCAGATAATTTTGTAGAGGATGAGCCAGTGCCGTGTGCGTTTGCTGGACACGGCCGTCAGTGCAACGTGAACGGTTCTGAATGTCGGGGGAAGTGGGACGGCCCCAACGGTGGAATCACCAACTTTGATAACTTCTTCTTTGCAATGCTGACAGTATTCCAGTGCATCACGATGGAGGGATGGACCGACGTACTATACTGGGTAGAAACTCAACCCCCTTCAGTTCTCCTGTCCTCAGTTAGGTCTGAGTTTTAATAATCACTCTTTATGTCCTGGTCTCTCTCCTCAGATGAACGATGCCATCGGCTTCGAGCTGCCATGGGTTTATTTTGTCAGTCTTGTCATTTTTGGCTCCTTTTTTGTTCTGAACCTGGTTCTGGGAGTCCTCAGTGGGTGAGTTTGTCTCTCTGGTATGAAAACCATGAGAGTCTGATGGTGAAACTGGATTAGAACCCATCTTGGACTGAATGTTATTTCAGAGAGTTCAGTAAGGAGAGAGAGAAGGCGAAGGCTCGGGGAGATTTCCAGAAGCTCCGGGAAAAGCAGCAGATGGAGGAAGATCTTTGTGGATACATGGACTGGATCACTCAGGCTGAGGACATGGATGAACTGGATGAGGACGGAAACTCAAGTAAGTCAGACTCATCATAGCTGATTGGCGTTTTCGTCAGGTTTCGTCCTTCAGCTCAGCAGTATAACATCCTGCAGCAGTAAAGAAGTTCTGATGTCAATCATAGAGGGTGATAATCCAGACTGGGCAGAATCCGTGGCTCAGCTCTGCACTAGATAACAGCTCAGATTAACGACTTTCACTGGATCAAATGGGAGGGCTGTTCTGCAAATGAAATCCTGCTGCAGAATCAGGTCATGTGAGAGAGGTTCACTCTCAGTCACATGCAGAGAGTGACTGAACGGACCATCGGCCAGCTCACACAGAGCACCCAGATCACCAGAGCACCCAGATCACCAGAGCACCCAGATCAC
>JAGKQL010001284.1:52995-73239 GCA_018398635.1 Cyprinodon brontotheroides
AGTTAAGAGTCATTCTAGTACATACTTTAAACGTCAGATCCTGGTTTATGTAAAACAGCGTCAGAGTTTGATGAGCTGTGAGAAATGAGTGACCTGTGAAACGTTTTGTGTTGTCAGAGGTCGGATCAAACATCTGGATGTGGTGGCGCTGCTCAGGAGGATTCAGCCTCCTCTGGGATTCGGGAAGCTTTGTCCTCACAGGGTAGCCTGTAAGGTAAGCGGGAGACATGGGAACTGCTGTCATGTAAGTTTTTACTCACTCTAAGATTGGTTTAGTATTAGTGTTGCATCGATACTGATATCAGGCAGGCGGCCCCGATCCAGCACTAAAATGGTGGTATCGGTATCGGTGAGTACCAACCAATAGGGCACCGATACCATCTTAAGAGCCAAAAGTCTCTTCAACTATGGTCCCCCATTCCAGGTAGGCAATAAAAAGTTCTACTGGATTCACTTCTTATTAGTCTTTTTCCTGCTTCACAAAGGTAGGCAGCAGCTGGACATGAAGCCATGATGGTGATTATTTTACATCCCAGTAATCTGCAGTTCTTCATATATACACACATCAATTTCAAACAGATGTATCAGTATGGGCCGATACTGCACAGCCAGGTATCGGTATCGGGGCCAAATAATGGCATCAGTGCAACACTATTTAATATCACATTAGTTCCACTTTGATTTTAAAAAGCACTGCAAAAACTATCTATACATAAGCAAACATTTCTTAAATTAAGTGTATTTCCCCTTAATTTGATTACGTAAAGAAGATGATTTGGAGATGGAATGAGTATTTCTACTCTTAATAAAAGATATTTAGATTATATGTACTTGAAAAAAAGACAACGCAATTGTTTTTTCTTATTTCAAATGTAAATTGTATTATTCCATTGGCAAAGTGTCTCAGTTACCTGCTCAGTTAAAGATAAAATGACTTATTTAGATGTCAACAACCAGTAGTTGTTTATTCATGATACATTTGAACAAGAAAAAAATAAGAAGATAATTTCTAATGAATCAGTGGAAAAAAAATCAGTCATGGCAAGTTTAGATTTTTATAATCAAAGAATAAGCGGATCATTATTTATACCTAAAACTAATACATTTAATGCGGTGATTTAATGAATTTAGCGTTAATAAGAAAAAATAATTTTTATTCCGCATGATCACTGAGGTCTGGGAGCGGCCATTTTGCCCCAAATACATAGTAGCCCCTCCCTCCTGCCATCTTCCAGCAGTGACGTCCACGATGCTTGGTAAAGCCTAGCGCTTCCCCGCTTCCCCGCCCAAGCTCAAATCAATGGGGAACTACTACAGACACATCTGCAAATCAACAACAATTATTGTGATTTCCAGAGGACTTTCACCATTGAGAATTACCAGAGGCTATAGTGAAACGAGCATATGCCCACGTGCATACGCAGCTGGATGCTGGAATACATCGGGTAAAAGTGAAAACAAAGAGTTATTCCACCTTTCTGATTCCTGATCCTCCCACGGACGGGTTGGTCGTTGGATCGCCAACTTGAAGAGGGAGGATTTGCCATCGTAACTTCTGGCCAGAGAAAACCCTCGTAATATAGCAGCCAACATTTGGAAGAAGAATGTTTTCAAGATGACTTGGATATTGAAGCGCTATTGTGACAAACAACCAGATACAGCACTGGGACTTGATCAACAGTCCGATACCGCACCGTGACGCCGTCACTACAACAAACTAGGTAGGTGGCAGTAGTGTTCTTTGACAAACATGGATGCCTCCAGTAAAGCACATCTACATGAAAAATTACTCTGAATTAAAAAACACTGATCATTTATTGAACAGGATGGAATCATTTCACATTTAAAGTGCTTTCAGAAGTTTGAATTCTTTTCCTAAGTAAATTTAATCTTGGGAGGATTTGGGGGATAAATTCGTAGCCAGAGCCTCCTTTGATCAGCAATAAAAATGAGAACCTGGATTGTAGAACCGCCTCATAAACTCGACGGATTATTTCCATGTTCTCAGATCTTCTTTATTAGATAAAAACAGTCTATCCAGACAGGTGTTCAGGGACGATGTCGTGAAGGTCCTCAGAGCAGAACCGCTCTGTATACTACAACCCAGACCAGGCAGAGAAGGTGAGAACCTCACCCCTCCTCTTCCTCTCACCCTCAGCGCCTGGTAGCCATGAACATGCCTCTGAATGCTGATGGGATGGTGACCTTTAACGCCACGCTCTTCGCTCTGGTTCGCACCGCGCTCAAGATCAAGACTGAAGGTAAGTGCTCCATCATGGAGGACAGGTTCTGCTGATGATTAAATCTACAGGAATTCAACAACAGCCTAAATGAAGCTTGTTGAAGGGACTCTTTTAGAACCACCAGGTTTTTATCCACAACAGCAGCCGCTGTTTTCTAGCTCTGGTTAATACTCAACCCCTCCCAGTTACAAAAATAAATCACAGCATCATCTGTGTATTATCTGATCCTGTGATGATATGACATGGTAATGATGATGTAGTGTAATAAGATCTGAGTTAAGCTGGGCGTACACTGTACCATTTCTTTGGCCTTTTTGGGCTGACTTTCCAGTCTTGCAAGAATTTTTCGATCGAGCGACTTTCAGCCTGATGGTGTGTGGTGTAGCTGTACAGGGGGTAACGAGGGGCGTGTCAGCCTCTAACGACCACCTCCCCATCAGGAATCATAAGGTCTGGAGAAAATCAAAACATGCTTGGATTTTCAGTCGGCCGCCTCTTGGCGTGTAATACCTTCCTGAGGTAAATCGCCTTCAGTGGGCAAACAAGGTTCCTTCTTCTTCTTCTCTTCTTCCCTCTCCATGTGAAAACACAGCAGCATGGTGGGGGTGCATGTGAAAGAAATGGAGTTCTTTTCTGTCAAACTGACAGACCGTAGTAGCCACGTTTGCTCAGCCATGTCTTTGTCCAAATATGCCGTTGTGTTTTCTTTTAGGGCTTTCAGCACAAAATTGCACAAATATCCAAGACAAAGCTGCTTTCACTCTAGTGAGCTTCATATTCCTCTTCTTACCAAGCTATTGGCTTCCAGATAGACGGTAGCAGTAGTCCGAGTAGCTTCATCCTTTCACCGCGTAAGCTGGGAGACCCGCACCTGGTTTTAGACGTAGAGTGTGAGCAGGTGGTAGATCGCATCAGAGTCAGAGCGTCGGGTCGCACAGTGTGAGAACAAACATCGTGAGCTATATGAAGAAACCGCAGGGTTTCGCCATGTTAACAGTGTGACTTGGTGGCTGTGTGCAACCCATTGAAAAAATCACAGTGTATGCCCAGATTTAGGGGGAGTGTGAAAATATTTAAAAAGGAAAAAGCCCTAAGATAGAGCCTTGGGGAACGCCACATATGATTTTTGTGGTGTCTAATGTAAAGCTACCTTCTAACACACACATTCCCTGTCCTTCAATGGGATTCAAACCAGTCCAGTCTGAACCAGAAAGGCAGACCCACTTTTTTTTTTTAACTTACTTTACTTTATTTCAATTTTTACAACTTACATAGATATATACATACAAGCCCACATTTAGTCTGCTGTTTTTTCTACTTACAATATACTTAAAACAACTTTTAAAATATGAGCATCAGGCTAAACTTTGGAGTAAAGCAGGATACATGATTAAAAATGAGTAACATACAAATATAGATATAGTTGGTAAATTAATCAGCAGGTTAAATGGAGTGAAATAAGAATAAATAAATGAAAATATATAAATACAGATAAGGCAAGTTAGTGTTTTTGATCCCTTGCATGCCCCTTACAAATGGAAGGTTAGAAGAAGAATTTCACTGAGTGCCCTATAAAGGGGTTAAGATGTAAACTTATAGCCTGTCTTTGACTCTGCCCTCCTTGGATGCTGCTCCAGGTAATCCTGACCAAGAGAACGAGGAGCTGAGGGCGATCATCAAGAAGATCTGGAAGAGGATGAAGCCGAAGCTGCTGGATGAAGTCATTCCTCCACATGAAGGTGTAAAAGACAATGAAAGAGGAACCTCAGTTCTGTTTGCTGCTCTGAAGACTCAAGCTTTGTTCTCTCCGTCTGCAGAGGAGGAAGTCACCGTCGGGAAGTTTTATGCCACTTTCCTCATCCAGGATTACTTTAGGAAGTTCAGGAAGAGGAAGGAGAATGGAAATGTAGCCGGAGAGTCCGACTCTCCAAATCCGTCTGCTGTTCAGGTCAGACTTTCTCCATGTTGTCCCTCAGTAACAAGTTCATTTACCAAATAAATGTGAGCTACTTCATTTTCATCGGTGTGAACTGAACTATGAGCTCATTCTTTTAGCTATGAACAGCGTTTTTAGTAACTCTGAGGAGGACAGAGCACCGTAAACCCAGCAGGAAGTGATGCAAACCAAAGACTAGATGCAACGATACGTCAACATTGAACCATCAACACTAAATAAAACAGCCATAAATAAAGTTATTATTTTAAAAAATCACAATTAATATGCCTCTTTCTCCATGAAATTATCAGTTTAAGGCATATTTTCAGCAGTTGTCTCGACCTGCTAACAATCAGCATTTGCCCCATCCCACTGGCAGAAAAGCTGGTCTGTCCACTGCGTGTCTGGTGACAACATCACTCTGGCAGTGATTTAGGAAATTTGGGGCCTAGCCAAAGACAGGCATGGAGCGCTTTGAACTGAGAAGAAATGTTAATAGAATAGACATCCATTATCTGTTCTAGGTTGTGTCCCTCTCTTCTTGTCCCTTTTCTTCTTGTTTTCCTCTCTATGTTTTGTACCTTCCTGCGGACTTTTCATGCTGTCTCTAAAGGAATGAAAGATTTTTCCAAGCACTGGGCTCACTTAGCTGATTGCTCCTTCCTGTGTTTCCAAAAAAGGCACAAAGTAAATAACCCAGTCCTTCTTTTCACTGTAGACAAGCTTTCATGATCTGCTTATCTGTTCTCCATTTTTTCATTTGATGAAATAATAGCTGCATGAACCAACGACAGCAGACAAGATAGAGGAGAGCAGGAGGCGGGGTTACCAATCTACTTGCTCTGGAGAGCAGAGTTCGCTGCTTTTAGATGTTGTTGCCAAAAAGTCTCCAGTAGCAGAAAAAAGTCTCTAGATTTGGCACTAGGAGCTTTTTAGAAATCAAAGTGCTAGAGGGGTCAGTGTTGCCAACTCCTCAGTAAGGAAAGTAGCTATTGGTTGTGCTAAAAGTCGCTAGAATGACGTCATCGCCTAATTTGCATAATCTGGCACAGGAAGTGATGTACATGTTATTGATGCCGTGGGAGAAATAATGTTGTTACAGACCAAATAACATTGTACATTTACATCGCTTTCGCTCCCGCCTTGAATGTGAGTCAGGGCGGAGCGGCACCGCGATCATTAGCTTATCGCCAATCTCCGGGCGCGATAGCGCCTTTCATTTGCAGGCAGTCTGACGCTGAGGGTAAAACATCCCGGGCGGCTCTGACTGCAGCGCGCTGAGAGGGACTCCCGCGGGAGAACGGGGTTGGGATGGGGGAGGCGCCTCACTGCAGCAGAGTAGGAACCATACATGCTTTCACGTAAGAGTCTCCAAAGCCGCCAGTGACACCGCAAGTAAAAGTCGCCAGATTTGTCGCCATTTTGAAAAAAATAGTCGCTGAGGGTCTGAAAAGGGCCAAATATACTTTACTCAAAAGCCAAGTTGGCAACACCGTACTTTTGCATGGTTTGTTTTCAAATGGTTTGTTGCTGTCTGTTTGGACCTTTCTGAACATGTGCAGCAAATGGACTGGATCCAATATGGTGCGGACACCGAAGGGGGCTGAGACACACCCTAATATTATTATCAGCTGCCTGGATGGCATTTCCAGCTACAAAGGATTTTTATCCAAATCATAATTAATGTGCACAAATAAGGAAATAGCTTTAACCATACATGTAAACAGAGTTTTATGGGGCCCCCAGGAACTCGGGGCCCTAGGCACCTGCCTATTGTTGCCTAATGGATTCTGATGATGTCTGGACCTCTGACCAAGCATGATTGATGTCTGCTGGTTACCAGCTTCCTTCCTCCACAAACTAAAGAGACTTCTTTGTGTTGCGGTGCAGCTCTGTAAGGCTGGTCTCAAGACCCTGCAGGATCTGGGTCCAGAGATGCGTCTGGCTCTGAATGAAGACCTGGAGGAAGGAGAGGAGGTGGAGGAAATGATGGAGGGTGAGGAGTTGGAGAAGAACGCTGGCTATAAGGTGCTCCCCTCTGGTTTGCTGCTCAGTTTTATGAACGTTTGTTGTTTAGAGCAGGTTAAAGCTATGTTCTCATGTGTGTGTCTGCAGACGGAGAATGGATTCGGGGCAGAGAATCGACGTGGTTCCTTACTGACCCCTACTGGTAAAACACAGCATCACATACTACTGCTTCACAGTGTTGATGTCAAAGATGCATTATGGGGTTTCCTAGTGATACTGCCACCAATGGCTAAAGCACTGTATTTCAAATAACAAAAAGGAATTTTAACTCAACCAAAGAAGCAAACTAATTCAACATAATCCTGTCACTTTAAACGCAATATGTAATTAGGGAAATGAATATACAGCGGGTACGGAAGGTATTTAGACCCCTTTAAATTTAAGTAATTTTGGAAAGAGAGGATAGATGGTTTGAGAGGGGCGTGAAGGAAGCCATCTATGTTAAGAAATAAAAACAACCTTAAACGGGGGGGACTCAGATTTCAGCTTTCAAAAACCTACAATGCAGCGATAGAGTTGATTCCTTCCTGCTATTATTGCAGCCCTAACTCCCTTTACAGGAGAACAGAAGACCCTGCCTATTCAGGCAATCCAACAATGAAAGTCTCTCTGAGCGAAACTCTTAATCTTGCTCAGGGATCCAGAGTGGGAAGGCTGTGGGAGTGGGGCTCTTGAACAGAGAACCTCTGGATTCCAAGCTCTATGCTCCTAAACACTAGGCCATCACTCCCAGACATAACTATTCACATTGTCATAAGTATTCGTCTCAGGCCCTTTGCTCAGTATTGATAGAAGCAGCTTTTTGAGCTATTACCGCACATGAGTCTTCTTGGGAATGATGAAACAAGTCTTTCCCACCTGGATTTAGGGATCCTCTGCCAATATTCCTTGCAGCGTTGAGCGTTGGTGGACGGCCATTTTCAGGTCTCTGCAGAGATGCTCCATTGGGTTTAGGTCAGGGCTCTGGCTGGTTCAGCCAGGAATGGTGACAGAGTTGTTATTCTACCTGTTTTCTTACGGTCATTGTCTTGTTGGAAGGTGAACTTTCGGCCCAGTCTGAGGTCCTGAGCAGTCTGGAAGAGGTTTTCTTCCAGGATATCTCTGTACTGTACATTCATCTTGCTTTCAATGGCAACCAGTCGTCCTGTCCCTGCAGCTGAAAATCACCCCCATAGCATGATGGAGGCTTTTAGGTCCCGGTCCATAAGTTCTGAAACTCAGAGAAAAGTGTTGCAGACTGTCTTTCTTAACAGCACTTCAGTTATGAGATGTCAACCATCATGACTTAGCCTTGGTCATTCTGTAAAGCTGGGCCTTTTGCCTGAGTCTTTTCATGGGAAAAAAAGTATTCAACTATTCGTTCCAGTTAAATAAACAGAGATCAATGGATTTCACTTGATTTTATCTTTGCAAAGAGAAATCAGTTCATCATACAGCCCATATTGCACGGTAATCAGCCCTGTTCTGTTCTGGCCCTGTTCATTCCTCCTTACTTACAATAATGGAAAGTAGTCAGTGTCAAAACAAGTTAGAGACTCTTTGGTTAAACAGTAAAATGTTATGAATAAACCTTGAGAAATAATCTGTCTTTTTATGGGAATAAGTATGCCTTGTCTACAAACACCCCTCACTCAGCCATTGTGTGGACTTGCAAGTGAAAAAGACTGAGTGAATAACTTATAGTAAGTAAAAAGCATAAATCTATTTATGAAATAAGAGAAATCTAAATTTTCCCACTACGGTCTCCCTGCTGATGTCCTCTTCCAATGTGAACCCCTGTAGATGAAGGATGTCTACCAGAACCAGGACACTTTGGATTCTGGTCTGATATCCACTGAGGTCCAAACAAACCAGATAATTGAATCAATAGATTTAGAAAAGTAGAAAATAGAAGAAATAAGAGTAACTTTGATTAGAAACAGAAGAGGGCAGCAGAGACTGGGTTCGCTACTGACAGCGATTGGGCTTCTCTCTGTAGGTGACGGTGGCATTTCTAATGGCAGTCTTATCCACCGAGTTGGCTCCCTCACCAAGATGGTGAATGGAAATGAACGCGACGAGGATCTTCGCCGTGGAGACAGTATGAGGTCATCAGCCAGTCGACATCAGCGGCTGTCCTTAAAGAACGGCCTGCCAGACCACACCCAAAACCGACCGGCATACTACAAATATGGAAGGTGTGTCATCACGCAGTCAAAGTTCAGCCCTGTCCCAATTCCTCACCCTACGCCCCTTGATGAAGTGTGCACCTGCTGAAGAGCACTAAGGTTAATAGTGTGCAGGTTATAAACATGTTCTGTTGGTCTGCAGGAGAGACTCCTGGAGGAATGGAGACGTGGACGTTTACGGAGAGCATGGTTACTACAGCCGAGAGGAAGACAACGAGAGCGTCACTTCCAGAGACAGGTATGCTCAGAAATAAAAGCAGCCCAGCGGGGGTGGGGTTGGATCTGTAAATCTGATTTTTTTTGGGTCATAACATCTAGAATCATATGTTGCAGCTAATATACGCAGCGGTTGAAATAAGAATCATTTACTTTACCATTGAGTTCCGTCCCAGTGTTCACTGGACCCGACTTTACACGAGTGAATCAAGTGAATGTGATTGGTCGGCTATCAACGGGGCGGGATTGTTGTCGTGGAAGGTTCACAAGCAAGTTTAGTTGTGACCGGTGTCTCGGAAGCATCTAGCTAACCAGTTAGCATCTTAGTGCTAATAGGTAGAACCCTGGAGTGGAACTCAATGAGAAAGAAAATGATTCCGATTTCTTATTTCGGCCGTTGTGTATATTAGCTGCGACATATGAATCAAGATGCTATGACCCAAAAAATTTGATTGACAGATGACGTTGATATATGATTGGCTGAATTTAGGTGTTCAGGCTGACGTATACCAAACTGTATACTAACTGTATATAGATAAAATTAATCATGAAGGGAAAGTCGAGTTTACAGCAGGTAACTAAAGAGGTCGTCACCGACAACACATAAAAGAATAGAATCGCCAACCATTTGTTTACAGACATTACCCTGATGACTCCCACTACGGAGACCTCCAGGACGACCACGGCCCGTACACCAACGGTAGTTATGGTGTCGGTTACAGCGAGGGCAGAAGGACAACTCGACGCCGTTTGCTTCCTGCCACGCCCATGGGTAAGACGATGACTGGCAGCTGGTCACTGTGACATCACACCCAGTTGACATAGTCTGTCTTTGCTGATCAGGTCGGAAACCATCCTTCAACATCCAGTGTCTGAGGCGGCAGGGCAGCAGTGATGACCTGCCGATTCCTGGGACCTACCACCCAACATCCCCACCACGCCGCTCGCGACCTCAGGTATCCTATCGCATAGCCGGTGTTCTGTCAGACCAGCGTACCTATAGTCTATACGCATGCGCAAGATGTCAGATTTGTGTTTATCCCTTTAGTTTTGTACAAAAAATAGACTTTAAACTACCTCAACGGGTTTGTTTTCCTTTAAATTAAATTAAATTGAACATTATTGACTTACATTGGAGAAATTTATCTCTGCATTTAACCCATCCCCTTGGGGAGCAGTGGGTTGCCATTGTACGGCGCCCGGGGAGTAGTGTGGGGTTAAGGGTCTTGCTCAGGGACCCAGAGTGGCAGTCTGGGGATGTGGGGGATCGAACTCCCAATCTCAGGATTCAGAGCCCTATGCCCTAACCACTAGGCCGCCACTCCCCCCAAAAAGACCCCTGGACCAGGAATCGAACCCGGAACCTTGTTGCTGCAAGGCAGCAGTGCTAACCACTGCGTCACTTAGCAGCCTAGGTTAGTCATGAACAAAAAGAACTATTTAAGGTCAGATTGCCATACGCTTCAAGAAACGACAAAAACTAGGTAATGAAATTGCTTTTTTGTAGATGACTAAAGGGATACACACCCGTTGAGGTAGTTTAAAGTTTAATTTTCGTTCAAAACTAAAGAAATAAAGTAAAGGGATAAACGGGTATTGATGTGCTCATCTGACAGAACACGGCCAGACACATGCCCACCTGTTCCTCAGGTAATCTTTGCTCTCCTCAGCAGGCTTTGGGCAGCTACGACTCCCGGCATTCCTCAGGACGGTCTGCAGCAGCGGCATCGGTGTCCTGGGCCAAGCCGTGTCCTCGCCGGGGACGCCTGCTCTACGCTCCGCTCATCCTGGTGGAGGAGGAGGGCAGCCCACCGTGGGGAGGAGGGCTGCACCCGGAGGGTAAGAACGGTGGACCAGTCAGAGGTGAGGAGGCAATGTTTCAGAGTAAAAGCTTGTTTTATTGTGAAAGGTGTAGCTCATGTTGCTTCCTGTGATTCCGTCAGGAGCGGGAGAGGGAGCACCATGGTATGGTGGCCATGCTGGAACATTGGGTGAGAACAAATACAGACACTCCTCTTCCTCACAGGGATATTTAATGTCTGAGCTTGTCTAATCAGGTCATATAACCTTGCTTCTAGCTCCACCCCCTTACAGAGCGTACACCACCCTCCGTGTTCCCTCTCAGCTCGGCGCCCCATTCGCAGATAAACGAGGGTCAGCGGACAGCCTGGTGGAGGCGGTGAGTGACCATGAACGGTCACTTTTCTGATCCGATGAAACCGATGGTCTCAGTTCTGTTCTGGTCTTTCTTCAGGTTCTGATCTCAGAGGGGCTCGGCCTGTACGCCCGGGATCCAAAGTTTGTTGCGTTTGCCAAGCGCGAAATTGCAGACGCGTGTCACATGACGGTGGATGAGATGGAGTCGGCCGCCAGCGACCTACTCAGCTCCGGGAGCCATGACTTCCTGAACACCATTGCCGACGACCCCGCCGCACTCTACAGCGATGAGGAGCCAATCAGAACAAGCCGCGAGGAGGAGGAGCTAGCCGACGAAATGGCCTGCGTGACAACATTCTGAGGATCCAGGGGGCGGAGCATCCAAGAGCAACAAAGCTTTCAGCTGGCCAATGAGAGAGAAGAGGCGGGGCTTTTTCTGGGTGCGGATTAATAGGAGAGTCTTGTTCTTTTAAAGATCAAAAAGAAAAGGAAACCAAAACAGGAAGTAAGAAATTTAAGGAACTTGGGAGGGAGAAAGCAGAAAGCTAGTGGTTAGAGAGAAGGTTGCAAGTACTCGGTTTGATCCCCACAGCCTGCACTCTGGGTTCCTGAGCAAGACCGTTAACCCCACACTGCTCGCCGGGCGCCACACAATGGCAGCCCACTGCTCCAGAAGGGGATGGGTCAAAACGCAGAGAACGAATTTCCCCTAATGTGGGACAATAAAGGGATTTACATTACATTAAATATTTCTGTAGCTGGTTTGAAAAGTCACTGGAAGTCCAAAAACAGCGATCACATTTAGCTAACGCTAACTGGAGCCGACTCGGTGAGGGAGCTGCTTGGCGACTGGTTGTCATGGTGACTCCCTCCTTCCCTGATGGAGGCCTGGGTGCTGCTGAAGCACCAAACCGTCGCTGTGTGGAAACGGAGCATCGTCACCTGGTGGCCTCACATCCAGATGTTTCTCCATGAGCTCCGTACGACAGATCGGATTAACGGGGAATAAGAGTGTGGGCGTGTCTCTGTGAACTCTGGGCTCTGATTGGACAGAAACCTGTAAGTCCTTCAGCAAAGGGCAACAGAGGCGACTACAACTAGACAGTTAAAGAGTTTAATCCTAAAAGCTTTAGGACCACCTTCACATCTCAAGCACAACATTCTGAGAGAAAACGTGAGAAAGAAAAGTTAAAGCCTGGCAGTGACTGCGGGGAAACTGGAGGAGGGATCAGCAGGATGACCGGGTCCAGAATAATCCAAGGTCTGAGACCCGTTTAAACTTTGAATAGTGATTCAAAATGTCAGAAACGTCAGCAATGAGAGGAAACCTGAGCTTTGGAATTCACTAAAACTGGAGGAAATGTTTGTTTGTTTTTGGTCATTTTTTTAAGTTTTACTGTAAACCGTTTGGACATAAAAAATTCACGGGTCGTTCCCTACGGAGGCGCTCGGTTCGTTATCAGACACTGTGAGCAGAAAACTGTGAAAAGGTAAATCATTGAAATGCAGCTGGAGGTTAAAGTCGGGGATTTAGAGCTGGAAAACGCTGATAGATGGCCGCTCGCTCAGAGAACTATTAATTAATCTGTTCTCAGATTTAAATTCAGCTGCGGTTAGATCCTGTTTATGTTCTGTGTTTCTGACTGAAAAAAAAGACTTTTATTGGAAAATATATGGGGCTCAGTTTGTAAAGTAAGGAAGTCGCAAATTAGGAGCAATATTTAAGGTTATTTAGAGCGTTTTAAAAGAAAATAAGGCGGTTATTTTTTTCCAAGTGCTTTTATTCACAATGTAATTTATTTATTAATATCTTACCTTATTAAATATTAAGTTTGGAGCTAATTATTTATTTAACAAACTAAGTATTTAGTTTGGAGCAAAATATTTATTTAACAAACTAAGTTATTGGTTTGGAGCTAAATATTTATTTTACAAACTAAATATTTAATTTGCTAATTAAATATTTGGTTTGCAAAATAAATATTTATCTCAAAACTAAGTATTTATTTAACAAAATAAGATTTTTATAAATGAATGAATTACATAATGAAAAAATTGACTTGGAAAAAAATAAACCTCTTATTTTTCTCTTAAAATATGCTAAATAACCATAAATATTGCTGCTAACGTTTGACTGCTTAACTTTACAAACTGAAACCCATAAAATTATGATTTAATTTTTAAAAATGGTAAATGTTTAAAAAAAAAAAAAAAAACTGAAACTGAAGACTGAATCTTTTTCTGGAACAGATTTTTCTTTTTTAGCTTCTAGAAATGAAAATTAGAATTTCCCCAGCTGTAAAATATACTAATTTAGATTTAAGTTAGTTTTAAGGAGCTGGCTTTTCTTCCTGAGGAGAGAAGATCTCCTCCCACACCTGCCGTCTGTCTTCTTCTACATAAACCTTCAGATAGACGGAGGATGCAGCTCTAACTCGTATTTATCCAGCTGAATGTTTTAGTAAGAGCGTAGAGCTGCAGCAGGATAAGAGCCACAGTTTAGCTGAGGTTACAGCCGATCTTCTCATTTGATCCCATTTCCAGCTGCAGGTTTCTGAAAAGCAAGTTTCTAAATAAAAAGCTTTTTTATTTTAATGATTGAATCTCTCCTGTGTGACATGATCTTTGAATACAGATAGTTAATAACAGGATAATGAAACCTTCCTGATCTGGAAGCTGAACCAGGAACAGGGTTTGTTAATCAGGAGCAAACGTCCCGTTTCTCAGCTGGTCTGAAGCTTCAGCCTCAAACATCAAACCTGACAGGAAGTGATCAGCTCCACTCTTTTACGTCCCTCAGAAAGTAAAATCAGAGGCTTGAAAAAAATGACAGTGTGTTTCTATGGAGATGATGTCAGTAGTCTGTGTTTGACAGCTTTTGTCCGAGTTTTTGTACATAAGTCATGTTTTTTATTCTGACTGTCGTGTGTTTTACGTCTCTTCTGGACCCTTTCCTGGCGTTGGACTCTATGGTTCTCATTAAGGGCTTTTTGTTCCTTGAGGTTCCTGCTCAGATGTTCTGCTTGGATCCTGTTTTCCTTCCAATAAAGATCCAGATCATGCCTCTGTTGGACGTCTCTGTGTCGCCTCCCCCATCATTAGCAGATTTGTGCTTATTATCAGAAGCAGCTAGTTCTGGGCTTAGAGCAGGAAACACCAGCTAACCCCTCCAGGGGAGTATCTAGGTCACATGACGGCGGAGCTCAGCACCAGGACGCATGGACTCATCAGCTCTGACCTAACAGCTGCAGTCCCAGGACACCAGGTCCACAGGGAGAAGAGCAGGTCCATCGGGGACACATCCGACTTGGTTAGATCTTTTTTCTCATTAACTTTGTTTAGATGAGAGACAGACATTCAGCCAGGAACCCATCAGGCTCAGAGGGTTTCAGAAGCAATTTAACCTGAGAAACTTCCATAGTTTTAGCCTCACATACTTTCTTTTTTTTTACATTCACAATTTTAGATATCCTGAGTAGTTGGTATAGCGGTAACTAGAGGACAGAGGTTATAAAAGTGACTACTTATGTATACTATTGTTGCAACAACGCCATTTTTTTGCAACGTTACCGATACCTGGCTGTGCAGTATTAGCCGATACCATACCTATACCTTTTTGTATACGCTTGAAATTGATGTGTGAATTTATGTAGAACTGCAGACTACTTGGATGTAAATAATCTCCATCATGGCTTCATGTCAAGCTGCTGCCTTCCTTAGTGAAGCAGGAAAAAAGACTAAAACAAAAGTAAATCCAGTGAAGAACTTTTTATTGCCGACCTGGAATGGGTGACAATGAGTGGAAGAAACTCTTTAGGCTCTCAGAATGGTATCGATGCCCCGCCTGCTGATACTGGTATCGGGGCAAAACTACTGCATACATTTCCAAAAAAGTAAAAAAAAAACAATCCACTGAACTTCCACTGTTTTCCAAGTTTTGAAGACGTTTCTCTTCCATCCAGGAAGCTTTTTTTAACTCAAAATGTTAGAAATAGAGTTGAGTTCCAGGTTTTTATAGAGTGGACCAAAAACAAAGCCTTGTTTTGGTTTAGACAAAATGCACATTGAACTGGAAGAGTGGGTCCCCCTTTGGAATGGGGGTGGATTTTGGCTTCTTTGTTAGCCTGCAATGCCCCATACCTGTCTATGTCTCTGAAAGGGGGTCGTTTAAAGTCTTCTGTTTTCCTATAAAGGGGTCGGGGCTACGATGAGATTTTGTATCTTTTTTTGAAAGCTGAAATCCTGAACGCCCCCCCGTTTAAGGTTCTTTTTTCTTTCTTAACATAGATGGCTGTCTTTACGTCCCTCTCAAACCACCTGTCTTCTTTGTCCAAAATGTGAATATTCTGCTCCTCCAAAGAATGTTCTCTGTCCATCAGGTGTCCAGTCCACTGAGCCCAGTGGCTTGTTTTTTTTTTTTTACTTTTTGAAATGACAACAGTGGAAAACATTTAGTAATTTGTTGCTGAATTGAGGAGGTAAGTGAGACACTTTTCCAATGGAACAAGAAAATTTACATTTAAAATAGGAAAAAAAACTATTTAATTGTCTTATTTCATGTGTATATTGTCTAATGACCTTATTTTAAGAGTAAAAAAATCCTCATTCTATTGGCATCTTATTTACCTACTGAAATTGAGGGTTTATACTCAGTTATTTCTAGATTGTTTTTGCAGTGGATGACCTGGATGACTGAGAATCTTCACCAGCTCTACTGTAATACAATACCAGTTAGAAAGAGTTCTCCCATCCACCCATACTGGAGCATGAACTCTGGAACCCAGCTCTGGATTCTCTTCTACTCTGGAGTGGCCCATGGGGAGAGGCGGAGGGCGGGGAGGGGTCTGCCTGTCTGCCCGACGACTCAGCCGTCTCATTTTGGACGAGAGGGTTGCCTCCCCTCACCTTTGGGTAAGGGGTGGGTCTCTGACTGTTGTTTCAGCCTAAGGGCCAAATAGGAGGACCACGCCTTCTTGGCGTCCCTGGAGGGTTTGTTGAAACGTGTCCCTCCAGGGGAGTCCATATTTCTGCTGGGGGACTTCAACGCCATAGTGAAGACCAGTTTAATGTGGAAAACACAGAAGACACAGAACATTGGCTTTAGCAAAAAGCAAAGTTGGCATAATTGAATCACCTCCTTCTATGTTTGTTATTTATGGTCCTACAGAGAACTTTGCTCCACAAAAACTCCAGGTTTTCCACTGGATCCCAGTGGCTCCTAAAGAAATCCTTCTCCTCTCGTTCCAAACCTGTTACTGCATTGAACAAAATGATAATCATTTTCAACGTTTAATTAAAAAAGCTAATTTCTGATCTTTTCTTGTTGTTCCAGATACTTTTTTACTAAACAAACACAGGAGTCAAAAATTTGGAGAATGGAAATCAAATCTGAAACATAGAATAATTCTCAGATCTTTTGAAAGTAGTAAATATTTTATATATATATATATATATATATACTTATATATTATTAAACACCACTTTAGTACAAAACAAAGAGAGGAAAAATAAGAAAAGGGACAAGAAGTGAGGGACAATACCTAGAACAGATAATGGATGTCTATTCTATTAACATATCTTTATCTGTATAACGGGTCCATTCTATGTATGTCTTCTGCATTCAGAGGGGCCCCTGCCTGTCTTTGCCAGGGGCCCCACATTTCCTCAATCTGCTCTCATATCATATTTCATTAATGGAAAAGCAGAAGGTAATAATGTCTGTTTTTTACAGATCAATGAAAGAGGATGTAAACTAACTAATGGTATAATGGATGTCTATTCTAGTAAGCATATCTCTATCTGTACATTTCCTATGTCTGCTCTCATATCATATTTCATTAATGGAAAAGCAGAAGGTGATTAAAAACAAGAGTCTCTAAAACAGACATGGTTACGGCTGGATGCTATCATGTTTGATAGCTGTCAGAATTCAAAGATTAAAGTCAGAATTCTGAGATTAAAGTCAGAATTCTGACTTTAATCTTTGAATTTTTCCCCATATTAAACAAATCAAATTTTAAAACCAGTTAACTTATTTTTCCCAGTGGCCCTAATCCTCTTCCATACAGATAAAACTGTTGAATTAAGGTAAACTTCCCTCCTTCTCTTCTTATTTGCTGTTGTTTACATTCCCTCTTACCGTAAATGAAGCCTGGCTGACGTAAAGCCCCTCCTCTCCCTCCTCCTCCTGCTCCTCCTCCTCCTCCTCCTCCTCCTCCTCCCCATCTCTTCTCCTCCTCCTCAGGCCGTGCAGGATGGACGTCGCGAATCAGGTACCGGCTCTCAGCATCCTTCTATTATTTAGGTCCAGTCTGCGGGCTCGGGGTTCGGGTTCGGTTCGGGGAGGCGGTCCGTGTCCTGATGGAGCCTCGTTTAGTCAGGAGGCTGATCAGGGGAGCGGAGCGGGTCCCGGCCTTCGGTGAAGGCTTGGTTCTGGTTCTGGTTCTGGTTCTGGTTCTGGTTTAATCCGTCTGATTCTAGCAGGGAAAAAAAATATTCTCGAACTGGACTTTTGTTTTTTTGTTTTTTTTTTCATCCTGCGGGAATGACGTGAAATCACGATGAGCGCGCGCGTCTGCGTGTAAGATGGCAGCTGGTGAGGAAGAGGAGTAATCTTCCTCTCTGCTGATGGAGAGCATCTCCCGGTTCTGATGTTCTGACCCGGTAGCTTCATACATGGGTCCAGATTGCAGTTAGTTCAGAACCAAGGCCAGTTCCTGGATCCCTGACTGATCCAGATCTAGAGGAACCAGAACAGAACCACCGAACCAGGCAGGATGTTTGGACTGCTGCAGAAGGTCCAACCAGGGGAATCTGGTCCAATCTTCAGAACTGGAGAAAAGATTCCCAGTTTGGACCCGTCCAGAACCATCAGAACCATCACAGGAAGCTGGACTCTCTCATTAGATCATCCCTGACTGGTCCTGTAGAAACTGGACTGGAGGTTCTGTTCAGACATCCTGGAGAATACTTGGACCACTGCAGAACCTTTAGGGGGAAGGTGGAAGTTCTGGTTTCTAGCGGTTCTGGAAAGATCCAGGTCACCAGAACAGGAGAGGGAATCACCATAGCAACCAGTCTCATGGCTCGGACCTCACCAGGACTGAGTCGGGATCTTGGTTCTGGTTCAGATCCTGACCTCCAGCTGGTTCTGGTCAGCTGGGTCCAGTTTCTCTCCCAGAACCGGTCCCCTTTGTTTCCTGTGCGGTTCTTTTCTTTCTCCATTATTACATTTAATTTCAATCTTTATTTCAACGGTTCCTGGAAGAACCGGGTCGCCTTTTGTTCATTATGAATGGCGCCACCTAGTGATGATGATGATGATGATGATGATGATCATGATCATGATGATGATGATGATGATGAGGCAGAAGAGTTGACATGGAGAGGAGAGGGAGGAAGAGTTTGGATCGAGTCAGATCCAAATCCAGACTTTGAGTTCAGCTCGGTGTCCAGATCAGAGTCCGAACTGAGTCCAGGATTGGGTTCAGATCTGCACCCAGGGCTGAGTTTAGATCTTAGTCTGACTGTTAAAAACAGAGCATCAGAACCAGAACCAGAGTCTGGCTGAGCTGGGTGTGTTCAGAGTCCAGCACAAAGCAAACCAGATGTGTCAGATCACAGCAGCCCCAGCCAAACTGAGCAGCATGTTGGTGTTACTGTGACTAAAGGCTGTGTGTCTGTTTGCTCCTCAGCTGATGCCCAGGGCCAGTTCAGGATCCTGAAGGTTCCTCTGGGCTTCATCAAGGTTCTGGAATGGGTGAGTTCATCTACATCATGTTCTGCTTTAGCGTTTATTAAAGCTCCGCCTTCAAGCTGCAGCCCCGCTATAGCAACCACCATCTGCAACCAGTTAGGTTACTTTTGAAAAGTCATTATATAGTTACTAGTTACTTCTCCCAAAGAGTTACTGAGTTACTGAGTTACCTTAATAATAAAGTAACTAGTTACTAGTAAAAGTAACTATTGGCGCTACTTTTATGCTTCGCCCCTCGCAACCCTCCCCACCCAGCTCCCCCACCTTCTCGCAGGTTTCCAAAGCCAGCTGAATAGAGCGGACGGGCCAAAGACAAAGTACCCCGTGCAGAGTTTAGCATTTATTGCAACTCAACGTGAATGACATCAGGGGAACGCCATCTGACCGGCCTTGGAACCCCACCAGATAGCGCCTCTGTTCAACATGCGGGTCCATCAGGACCCAAAACTCACTACAAGAACCGTTTCTTCCCATCTTGCTACCAGCCTTATCAACCTTGCCTGTGAGACGCCTACATGACACCAACACGGCCTCTCTCTCCCCCGTTCAGGACCTAGAAGCTACACAAACGTAGCATCTCCAGACCTCCTGCATTACATAAACACAGTCTGCTGTGTATATAGTATATGGCTATATACTATATATTGCATATAGTATATTGTATGTTTTATATTGTATATATCTATAGATTCCATCAACACCAAGTCAAATCCCTTGTAGATGCAAACCTACTTGGTAATAAACTGGATTCTGATTCAGGAACCGCTAGAACCCTCAAAAAACCAAGTTAGGTCCAGAAGAGGGTGCATGATTCTCCAACTGGTTCTGTTCAGACTGTGCTTTATGGAGGATAAACCTCAGATTTTATTTGTTCTCCTGCTCTGGGGAACCTGCACATACCTGTTGTCATGATGGGTTCACTAAAGGCGACCCAGTTATGCAGAACACCACTGACTGACACAAGGATAAAAGTTCAACAGTTTATTAAAGCACAATCACACAGAATGTACAGATTCTGGTTCGGGGCCTGGATACTGGTTCACCGGAGTCTGCGTGAGAGACAGCACAGTTAGCGACTGCTGACAGGGTTGATTTCCAAATGTTCACTGATAATACCTTGAGGGTTCTTGAGGCTAACTTTGGGAGAGTCACTGTTGGTTCTGGAGAAGAGTTGTCAGCAGAGTCCGTTTGCTGCTTCAGCGTCTTACGTCTAGTTTGAGCAGACCTTGGCTTTGGAAATCCCAGCTCAGTCCAGAGCTGCTTGAGGTTTCTCAGAGTGTTCTTCAGGTTTGGCTCAGAGGGTCGGCTCGGCAGGTTAGCTCTTCCAGAGCTTTCACGGAGGAGACACGGGTTTCCTAGGAGACAGAGACAAAGGTTAGAATCTAAGTTGGATTCACAGGACATGGAGTTTCACTGAGGATCTAGGCTTAAGCGCTGACCAACTGGAACAACACTGCGGCGTTGAGGCAAGGTCTGAAGACAGCTTATGTAGTGGATCCTCTGATGATCTAGACGAGCTGCAGCTGTGCAGGAGGCTCCCTCAGAGGATCCACGGCGGACTCTGCTGGAGAAAGATGGGATCTCTCCAGCTCCCAACACCTGTGTTGGATTTAAGTCCCACCCCCACAGAGTTTTAGTTCTATCTGGGCCCTTCTCAGAATATAAACTCAGCTTGAACATACCCTGCCTGTGGGGGGCGCTGTGTGAGAGCCTGTGAAGGTTGTGGATTAGATTCAATTC
>JAGKQL010001284.1:93239-105280 GCA_018398635.1 Cyprinodon brontotheroides
CAGGAGAGGAGCCTGAGAACTAAAAGATCTGCCTCCCATTCTACTCATACACATAAAAATGTAGCTGTTTTTGCATCACTGGACCTTTTCTCCTGAAACATGCAGCCCTGTAACTGGGTTCCATTGGTTCTACTGTAGAACATGACTGATCTCTAACGAGTCAGAAACGTGTCCTGGTTAAAATGGTCAGTTCTGTTAGTGAGGACATAGAGGTTGGCTTGTTATCATGTTAAGCTGGAAATCATTAACTTTATTACCCTGCGGGTAAATTGGTTTCAGCCAGGGTCCGTTGCCATCGGTTACATCATTTTCAGCCCGGGGTATGAAAACACGGAGTAGCTTTTAACCTCTTCTCCTGAAACGCAGAGGCTTTCTGTATTAAAGGGTGTCCTTTGGATCAGAGAGAGTCAGAGATTGATGCTGCTCCCAGGACTCATCAGCTCCTCCTCCTCTTCATCACACAGGCTGATGGCTATAACTCTTCCTGAGGACGATAATCAGCGTTGCAGAAGAGCCATAGTTATTACAGCCATAAATCAGAGGTGGAGGGATAAGTAAAGCTACTGTAGAGAATCCTTGGATCATCAATTTAACATTTTCATGCCAGGAGGAGGAGCAGGAGAGACAGAACCAGCCTCATCTCTTAACATCCGTCTCTGGAAATGAGATGAAGCCCTCTGAGCGAACGCCTCCAACTTCTTCTGCAGAGTCATCAACTGTTACAGAAACATCATCTACAGACGGATGAAAAAATCTCTCAGCAGATTTGTTAATTCGCACCGGGCAGAGCTTTGAAAACTGCTGACTCACTGCTACATCCCAGGGTGATGTGCTGCTGAACTTGTCATTAAGGCAGGCTTAGATAAAAAAATAAATCGCGGATGTTGAAGGTCCAAAACAAACTTAGCTCGGTGTCATCATATCTGAGCCAGGAAAGTTCTGACCAGTTCCTCCCTCACAACTCCTTGATGGGTCCTTGGCTGGTCCCCTAAGATTCCCCTTTTAAACATCAATCTTTTTACTAAAAATATGCTCCTTCTGTCATGATTTGTGGACATTAAGATGTAAAGAGAAGCGCCTGCAATTGTGAGTAAAAACCTATGCATGCCCAGGATGAAAAGTCAGCTGAGTACAAAACATAGAAAAGAAAAAAAAGGGACAAGAAGAGAGGGACAAAACCTAGAACAGATAATGGATGTCTATTCTATTAACATTTATCTATCTGTAGAATGGGGCTGTTCTATGTGTTGTCTTCTCCATTCAGAGGGCCCCCTGCCTGTCTTTCCTTAGGGCCCCAAATTTCCCTAAACTGGCCTCTAATCACAGCTTAAAGTCGCCACATGGGCCAATATGGACCTTTAAAAAGTGTATAACAATAACAGAATAACTCATTGAAACAACTAAACAAAATAAAATAATGTACTGTGGCTTTTAAAACATAAATACTGTGAAGATGAGGAAGAAGCTGGAGACTTTTGCGTAAACAGAATGTTTGTAATTAATTTAACGCCCTCAGATGGAGAGAGATAGAGCTCTGACTGGGCAAAGCTCTTATGTACATATTTAACAACAACTCCCAACACACATACTTTCCCTGAACTATCCCACCCCCGCATAAAGAACTTTTACACTGAACATTTGGAGGAAAACAACTTTGGTTCATGAAGGCCGTTCTCTGTGTTAATCTATCTCACTGGTCAGATGGATCTCCTAATAACAGCAGTCCTCCCCTTCATGCCATGAAGGAGGCTGAGACTCATTCTGATCTCTGATGATCTCGTTTGCAGCCTGAGGCTGAGAACAGACAAACCTCAACATTTTTTTACCCCACAATACTAAGCAGTCATCCAAAGAATAAATTATCAATATACAGCTGTGGACATTAGTGGATATGTAAAAAAGAGACATCAGACATGTGCTTAATGACAGCAGGATGTTAATTAAAGGTAGAAACTGAGCAAAATCAGCCTGAATGGAAGAACTGGTTGAGGTTGTTGGGAACAGTGGTGGTTCTAGAGTCTTCCAGCTGCTGGGAGGAAGGATCTGTGATAACGCTCCCTGGTGCATTTAAGGTGCAGCAGTCTGTCACTGAAGGAGCTGTCCATTTCAGCACCAGCTGAACCAGCATGGGGGGTGGTAACTGAAAAGAAATGTTCTAAAAGAAAGCATTCTGCCTAAAGCGGAGCTGTTAGTTTGAAGGAAATCAGTTAAGGTGTCTCATGGGGGTTTTTATTTGTTCCTTTTTGATTTAATGTTTTAAGTTCTATTCGTAAACCTGATATTTGTTGTTCTGTTGGAGATAAAAATAATGCTTGGTTGCTCATAACGGCCCATCAGAAACATCAGTGGATCATTTTGTGGAACAGATGTTTAAATGTTCTGAGGATTGGGTTGCAGTTCCTCCAGTGACCACAGGAGGTGCTGCTGTCTGACCTTTGACCTCTTTGCCTCAGACTCTACCTGCAAACCGCGGCGGTGGGCGTGGCCTGGATGTTTCGGTGAGTGCCATCAGACGGCAGCGCAGAGACCTCCGCAACCGACTGCCATATGAGGACCAAATGATGGCATATCCTGCCTTGAAGGCCGGAGGCGGAGCCAATGGCCTGTACTACCAATCAGAAGACTGGAGAGGGCGGGGAATTGACCAGGCTCTGCAGCAGTTGGTGGACAGAGACCAGAGGAGGGAGCAGGAAGAGGAGCAACGAGCAGGTTGACCTGACCCATTCAAATGTTTTTAATCAACCCAAAATAGTTAAAATCAATCCTCTGGACTTTGTTTACAAGTTTGAAGACGTTTCTCTTCCATCCAGGAAGATTTTTCAATTCAAAATACCAAAATAGCGTCGAGTTCCAGGTTTTATCCAGCAGCCCAACAAAGCCTCGTTTTTGTGTAGAAAACAAGGAAATAGAAACGGATGAACGGGTCCCCCCTTTGGAATGGGGGTCGATTGGCTTCTTTAGCCTGCAATGCCCCATACCTGGTCTGGCTGAATAGGTGAGGTCTTCTGTTCTCCTGTAAAGGGGTTGGGCTTCCAATGATAGCAGGAATGGATCAACTCAATCACGGTATTGTAGGTTTTTGAAAGCTAGAATCCGAGTCCATCCCCGCCGAGTCTTTTATATCTTTTAGCGTTCACATTTTGGACAAAGAAGACAGGTGGTTTGAGAGGGGCGTGAAGGAAGCCATCTATGTTAAGAAAGAAAAACCAACCTTAAAGAGGGGGGGGGGGACTCAGGGAAAAAAAATATGTGAAAAGAGAAATCAAAATTTTCCACCCACAGAAACAAAGTCCAGTAGATTGTTTTTTTTTTACTTTTTTGGAATGACTATGACCTGGATGACTGTGAATCTTCACCAGCACTTTGTAATCAACAAAATCTTCTTACTAGTCTTTCTGAGAGTTTTTGTTTGATTCGTTTTATCAGTAAAATTTCATAATATCTATGCAGAGGAAACTAAAAACTGTCTCCCACAGCTTACCTGGCTGCTCTGCTCCGCCTCCTGAGCGAAGCAGAGAGCGCGGGATTGGTCGGCCCAAGAGATGTGGAGGTGGTGGAGGAGGAGGAGGAGGAGGATGAAGACGATGATCAGGGACCACCGGGCGACTTCCAGAGCTTCAACGTTGAAGACTATGATGAGACAGGACGGGGTATGAGCATGGGGAGGCCTAGCGCCCCCTGGTGGGACCTGGTGGAACCACAACTGGCTCAGGCAGTGCTGGACAGGTGAGTAAGGGTCAGATCAGCTGTGAGGGGAGGAGGGGGGAGTCTATCGTAACTAGAAGTGGTTGGTTCTCAGGATGGATCCCCGGGTGGTCCAGAGTCTGCTGCAGAGAGCCGGAGAGTCTGGGAGAAGACAAGCAGTACCGAGCAGAGACCAGGACACCCTCAGGTAGGACAGAGCAAACCACTCATCCTTTTCTATTTCCTTCCTTTGTGTGACAGCAGGGCCTAGAAGTAGGCAATAGAATCTCTCCGTGGACCTTAAAGAAGTTTGAAAGAAGGAGGACCTTTGAGTCCATCAGTTAATCAGCTCTAACTAGAACCGCCACAGATAAAACTGATAAGTGGACACCTTATTGTGATCCAGAATTAGTCTTAATGGAACCCATTACCATGAATCAGGTTGGGTCCAGGAATCCAAACACAGCTGTTTGATCCTGAAGGTCTGAAGCCGGATTTATACTCAAAAACCAGGTCGTCTGCGTGTGTCGCAGTGAACGCAAATGTTCACCCGCCCCCCTTCCGCAGATGCTCTGCTGCACCTCTGCCAAATTGTAGGTGACCGCAGAAAGCAGGCCTCTGATTGGTCAAATCTACATCCCCTCTACTCGTATTTCCTGTTTGGTTCCTTACCAGCTTGTTCTGTTTCTATGACCACCATTGAAGAAAACGACTCGTGAAGATGGATCAGTTAGAAGAGCGAGATGTGAGGTTCTTTTTCCACCTGGATTCCCACTCTTTTTGGCCCTCATGTCCCTCCATTGTCGCACAAACTTCCTCACCGCCTCGTCCGTATCTAGACCCACAGCTAGTTCCTGATTGGCCCTCTGACGTTGTGCCGTGGAATAACACAGCGCAGACCACGCTTCAATATTGGGCATAAATCAAAAATATCTGCGACAAGCTCACTGCGACACACTGCTGCGGGAGGATAACGCCTTAAAGCCGGGCATACACCGTACGATTTTTTGCTCTTTTCGGGCTGATTCTCCAGTCATGCGAGAATCGGGCCGACTTTCAGCCTGATTGTGCGTCATGCGTTGCGAGTTGCCGATTTACCAGAACCTCGAATACTGCACATGTGCAAACAAGGGAGTTCTTCTTCTTCTTGCAGTGTGAGAACAAACATCGTGAGCTGTGAACTTTTAAACCCTGTGGTTTCGTCGTACAGTTTGAGCTGTATCTGCGTGCAACGATTGAAAATATCGCACAGTGTATGCTCGACCTTATGGAGGTATCTGACCCACAACTTGGTCAGTTTCCCACTTTGGATTCCTCAGATAACAGAACAGGCTTCATGAAGGAAATGTGGATAAATATCACAGAGATGGATGAAAAGTGATCAGCTTTGATTAGATTCAGACTGACTTCTTAAATTGATTTTCCTTTGCAGTCGAATGGTTGCTAAGATGCTATCCGGCATCAGCCCAAATGAGGCCCAGGCGATGATGTCATCAGGCCGCAGAGCAAAGAGAGACCTGACCCAAAAAGCAGAAGAACCCATTGGCTCCGCCCACAGAAGAACCCGCCGCTCCTTGGACAGCATGGCCCCTCAGTCGCCTAGCAACGAGCCACCGCTCCTCAGAGTAAAGAGGCTGGAGGATGAAGATGAAGAGGAAGAAAAGCTCCGCCTGCAAGCAACCGGGCTGCAAAGAATGAAACGCATTGATACCATGGCGACCACCAACCCAGAAGAAGGGCATCTTGGGAGTCGTAGGCGCCGCAGAAGAGCTGTCCTGAATTATGATCCCCAAATGCTGATGGATCAGATTCTGGATTACCTGAGGGAGTAAGAGGATGAGGAGGAGGAGGAGGAGGAGGAGGAAGACAACTGGAATTGTGTCTCTCATTTTTATTGTTCATATTGTTTCTTTGGTTTTGCTGCTTGTGTAAAATCTGACTGGATGAAATGTTTGTCCTTTAAATCAGGAGGGATCATGAATAGGGTTGCCAACCGTCCCATGAAAGACAGAATCGTTCCGTATTTAGAAATAGAAGTACCTGTCACATATTTAGTGGATAAGGAACTAAATTTGTCCCATTTTACTGAGAGTAAAAAAATAGTCAGTAAAAGCTAATGGAAACAAAGAGCAAGGGCACATTAGATGCAAAACTTATGGTAAACTTGTTCCCGTCCCTGTCCTGCGCTGTGACCAATGAGCTGACAGCATAGATGTAACGATCCAGAATCCCCTCATCCCATTGGTCCAGCCAAGTGTCGCTCACGGAGAAGATAGCGGGAGACATCAGAGCAGGATGGGGGACGAATGGAGGATTTTAAATACTGACGCTGCTTTTGGAGCGGGGCACCTTCACATAGCCATGCTCCTCCTCCAAAAAAAAAAAAAAGGGATGCAGAAATATATGTGAAAAAACAATTAAAAGGGTGGAATAGGTCAGCGATAATGAATATAAAGCACACTGCAGGGTGTCATTTCACACACAAAGGAGGGCTAAAAAAAATCACCACGCCAGGAGGGGGAAAGGTAGTCGGGTCAGCTGGCACGCACATGACGTCCCTGTTTTTCTATTTCAGGGAGTTGGCAACCCTAATCATGAAGGATGTTTAAATACTACATTACCCATGAGCCTCAGCTGGTGGTGGTGATGCGTTCTATTTGCCTTCAGATGTTTGAATCAACGAGTTTTAATTTGGAAAAGCAAATTAAGGTAAACAAGCAGGCTTAGGTCAGGATCCAAAATGGCCGCCCTGCATATAAAAGCAAGATAGATGAATAAGCTACAGTTTGGTTTAAAGTTTTGATAGACCGTCTCATTGAAGCAGATCCTCTAATAGAGCTGATCTTCATCGCTTCCTTTACTGTTTGATCAAAACAAAACACAGAATGCTAACGGTCGCTAGCATCACAGACATTAGCGGGACCACCTGGCTTTCCCATTCGTAGCTGGACCGAAGTCTGTTTGGTTCTGGCGTTGCTCTGAGATCCAAACTCTGAACGCAGCATCAAAGCTAATCTCTAAGCTGCTCTCACATTGGCTGATATCTAGCAGCTGGGCTTGCTGGGAGTTGTAGTTGATCAGCTGCATCATTACAGGTTGTGTCATTAAATGCAGTTTACGTCTGATAGGACAAACGGACATATAGCGTTTGGAACCGTGGCGACAGCTTCTGAGCTCTGTGATTGGCTGCTGGTTGTAGACGTTCCTGTGCCTCCAGTTTGTTGCTGTACTGACTCGTCTGTTTGTGGAAAAACTTAGATTTTTGTGTCACAATAAAAAAATAAAGTCATTAAACTCATCCGCTTCAGTCTGTGCTGTAGAGCTGTGAGTCCTGGAAGTGAAGCCGCAGCTCGGATGTCGGAGCAGCGAGATCCAGTTCAGGAACCAATCCAGGAAAGAATGTGCTGTTGATTTGCTGAAATCAGGGAGTGTGCTGCGACTGTTGTTATGGTGATTTCCATCTTTTCAGAAAAGCCCGATGTTCTGTCAGATGTGCATACCCAGTCAGACCAGCATACCCAACGCAAATCTGACGTCTTGCCCATCTGTATTGACTATGGGTTTGCATGTCTGACAGAACACTGGGGGGAAAAATGAAGTGTTTTCATTTCAAAACCACAGATCAGAATTCATGCCTCCGATAGGTAAGAGTTAAAAATGTCTGAAAATGTCTTGGCCTGTTTGCACCAGAACATTCAGTTGGCTTATCGTATGAATTCAGCTGAATTCACCATATTTAAACAATGCCAACCCACAACATGTCAATGAGCACTTTTGTCCATTCAGCCCAATCACATCCCTGGAGTCCAGACATCAGTTCTTTCCATCCATCCATCCATCCATCCATCCATCATCCATCCATCCATCCATCTTCCTCCTCGCCATCCGGGTCGGGGTAGCAATCTCTTAAGAAGCGTGAGTCCCAGACTTCTCTCCCCAGCCACACTTCTTTCCAGCTCTTCTCAGGAGGAACCCCGCGCCGTTGGCAGGCCAGCGCCGAGAAACATAGCCCTCTCCAGCGTGTCCTGGGTCCCCCCCTGGGCCTCCTCCCGGTGGATCGTGCCCTCGAACACCTCACCAGGGAGACGTCCAGGAGGCATCCTAACCAGATGGCCGAGCCACCTCAACTGGCTCCTCTCGATGTGGAGGAGCAGCGGCTCTACTCTGAGTCCTCCCTGGATGACTGAGCTCCTCCCCCTATCTCTAAGGGAGAGCCCAGCCACCCTACGGAGGAAACCCATTTTGGCCGCTTGTATCCGCGATCTCGTTCTTTCTGTCATGACCCAGAGTTCATGACCATAGATGAGGGTAGGAACGTAGATCGACTGGTAAAATGAGAGCTTCGCTTTTTGACTCAGCTCTATCTTCACCACATTTATGGACCGGTACAGCGCTCGGGCTTCACGCAGACGCTGCACCAACTTCTGCTCATCTCCCCCGCTTCCCCTTCCCCTTCTTCATTCTGAACAACATCCCAAGATACTTAAACTCCTCCACCTCTGGGGCAGGACACCCCCGACCCGAGAAGACACTCTACCCTTTCCTGGCTAAAGACCATGGCCTCGATTTGGAGGCACTGATCCCCATCCCAGCCACACTGCCAAGTAACCCATCCAGTAGAGCTGCAGATCAAGACCTCGATGAAGCCAATAGGACCACATCATCTGCAAAAAGCAGACCCAATCCTAAGGCCACCAAAATGGATCCCTCAAATACCTTGGCTGCTTCAGAAATTCTGTCCATGAAGGTAATGAACGTGAATCGGGTGACAAAGGGCAGCCCTGGCGAGTCCAACTCTCACCGGAAACGAGCCCCACTTTACTGCCGGCAATGCGGACCAGACCTGACACCGTCATACAGGGGCTTTATAAATTCAGGCTTTAGCGGTGGTAGGCGTTAATAAACTGTTCAGAAGTGATGATCATAGCGCTCTACTGCATCCAGCAGTGCTGCGTCTGACTCCCTACCAGCTCCCAAGATCAGCTTCTCTCGTGGTTGATGGCATCCAGCAGAGAAGTTACATTTTGCAACTCCAGCAGCTGCTGGCAGGCAGCGATCGCAGCGCGCTTAGCTCATGAGGTTTGGATAAAATATGAGCTGAATGCGGGTTACATTTAACAGAGTTCACGTTCCTTTTATTAAATAGTTTCAAACAAAGAGTTCCATATTAATCTATATAGGGGAAGCATCAAAATGTTGGTTTGTCCAATCGTCTCACGGATCACTCGGTAGTTTTCCATTAAAACTGTTCTGTGGAGAAACATGGCTGATTTAAGAAAGAGAGACAGGTCTGTCCAGGCAGTTTTTTCCTTTTATTAGACTGAGAAAAGAAAATCCAATAAAATTGCACACAATATCCATCTGCTTATACCTTCTTCCAAACAGGTTCATAAACTTTTACAAAGCGTCCTCGCATCCTGAAAAACAAACCATAAAATGGAATCACAGACTAGAACAGCAGGGAGGGAGCAGAGGCTGAAGGTAGATTAAGGTTCCATGATCACAGTGGGAACAAAAATGCAGCGACTAGGGAGCAACTTTCATCCGTTTCCACTGCTGTTGGCTCCGCAGCTCATTTCATTGCACGGCGCATGGGTTCTGATCCGATCTGCTGGGAAGCTCAGATGTCAAAAAGAAGGCTATTGTGTTGCACGCTAAGCAAAACAACAACAAAAACTAACAGATTTTTCCCTTTTGTGCAACTTTATAAAAAAAAAATTCACAGTTTATATAAAGTGTTTTTAGTTTTTCTCTCTTTCGTAAATACACAGGTCGCGCAACTTATTAACTCCCATCATGCATTTGGCGCCCTTCTTAAAGTCGTGAGGGGCTGGTGGCCCCTTCCATGTGGTCTCCGAAAGTGGTGCACAACTTACACTTGTGAATAAAGTGAATGTGATGGTCGATTATCAAGGGGGCGGGATTGTTGTGGCCGAAGGTTTACAAGCAAGTTTGATTGTGGCCAGTTTGTCGGAAGCATCATGCTAACCAGTTAGCATCTTAGTGCTAGCAGGTTCCCAATGGGAAATTTCATTGGGACCAAGTAGCACTAAATTGGTGACTTAGAAACGACGCTGTCAAGGAACGCTATGGACAGCGGAAACATGCAAGAGGAGGAGAGTTTAGTGTCGGAGGTCGTGGATGAGTCTCCTCCGTCATCCATTTTTTATTTAGAGGAGGAAACCGGTAGCCTCGTGAGACCATCCTGAGCTTTCAAGGTTTCACTCGCAGATCAGTCTGGAGACTCTCCGTTAAAGAAAATTTGGAGCCGTTCACCAAACGAACGTCCAATCAGCGTTGGCTTTGAGGCGGGTTGAGGTGTGACGCAACGAGAAGCGCGACAGTTCAGTCTAAAGAACATGGCGGCTTCAGCGATGAAACTAGCGTTAGTGTGGCTATCGAAGCAAGTTTTTGCTAAATTACAGAGTTATTTCTTCACTGAAAAGAAGAGCAAAAACATGCCTGCTCTGGAGGCTTTTTTTTTCTCAGAAGAAAGATGTTTTTTATTTTAAATGGCCGCTCTGTTAAATGTCATATGCTTTGTTGATCTGATTGGTTTTATTTGGCCCGCCTTATCACCAACATAGGCCAATCAGCTAACCAGTATTTTAGCCCCTTCCCAAAAATTACTTCAATGGAAGGTTTCCAGATGGATATCTTGAAAATCCATCTGGCGGAGTCAGGTTAGGAAAAGCGAGGGGCGATGTTGTGGAAGAGGGGCCAGGGCGGCAGAAGCTTGGTTTGGTGTAGAAGGCTCAGCTGTACATGTTTGAGCTCCTGCTACCGCTAACGCTGCCAGTTCTGTTAGCTCTATCGCCTGCGAAGACACGACAGACGTCCATCCCGTGTAGGAACACTGGGGACGCAACTCAGGTAAAAGGAAAGGATTCTGATTTCAAACCGCTTAAAGTATATTAGCTCACGACATATGAATCCAATTTAAAAATTCAATCGTATAACTTTGTGGATGCATAATCACCCTCATTTTATTTGTAGTGTTAAATTATGTTTAAAGTATCAGATTATAATTAAAAATGCTCTCTGGACCTTTACTGGTTTGTTTTTCTTTATTCCCGCTGATTTTAATTGGTTACCCCTACTATAAAAGCCTCCAAAACTCAAACTCTATTTCTGACATTTTTGAATTGAAAAGTTTCCTGATGGGAAGCAAAACGTCTTCAAACTTGAAACAGAGTTTTTTTTTTAACCTGGATGACTGAGAATCTTCACCAGCAAACATCTATGATCCTCACTGTGTCATTCCTGATTCACTGGAAAGGTTCCTCTGGTGAGCACTGAGACACACCTGTTCAGGTAAAATGCAGGAGCTTTCGCAATGATGAACAGACCCTTTATCCCTGGGTAGCGTCCGTGGATCACTGAAAGGTTCTAACAGCCGTTTGATCATTTCTTCACAAAGGACCCAAAGCATTCTCTATCACCAGCACAGAACCTGGTGTGAGCGAGTAGCTACAGAAGAACCGTCCATCATGGTTCACGCGAACTCTAACAGCTGAGTTCCACTAAAACAATTCCAGCCTCTCTGGAGTAGGTGTGTCTCCTGCCAATGGAGATGAAACAGAAGAAGGTCTGGAGGACAGAGATAATGTGGAAACCTTGAGAGGGACAAAAAGGAGAACCATCATAAGCCTTGAATAAAGTGATGATGCAGTAGTAAGATGAGAAGAGCTCACTGGGGAGACTCCGAGGCGGCTGACATCCAGCAGGCCTGCAGTCACTGAAAAATCTACCGGTATCAAACAGCAGTTTACTGTGGTCAGCCTTCATCCTCCTCATGCCTGCTCACCGTCCGCCTTGGCCTCCGGCAGCAGCAGCGATCCTGCATTGCTGGCAGCCAGAGCGAGGCCAGCGTGGCGGGAGGGGCCAAAGTAGTCCCAGAATTCCCAGCATGGCGGGATGTAGGCCCAGTGGGCCCAGGAGCAGTTACCTGGAGGCGCACCTGAGGGTCCCAGAAGCAGGGGTCAGAGGCAGACCTGGAACCCTGATACTGCTCATCTAGAAAACAGCTGCTGCAGGTAGCCGTATAAAACGGGTTCCCAAGACATTTTCTGCTTCGCCATGCTGGAAACATGAAGGCAGAATTTATTCCTTGTTCTCATGAACAAAAGCAGAGGAAGCAGATTCAGAAACATCTGCTGTAACAAACCATCCCTGTCAGCTGCTTATGACCCAACAGGATGAATGACTGTATACCAATATAAATGTAAAGCATTTTTATTAAAAGAATGTCCTCACCCGAGGTAGGCTTTCATCTCTGGACTTTCCCATGAGTCTGGAAACAGGAGACAAGCCAAGGCGAGACAAAAACCTGTAGAGAAACAAATACATTCCACACA
>JAGKQL010001285.1:11813-23733 GCA_018398635.1 Cyprinodon brontotheroides
TGCTGAGGTTACTCAGCCACTGCTTGATCTCATTTACACAAATGAAAAATGGCAATGACAGATATAGTAACATGGACTCCAACCGCGCAGGGTCAGCTTTTGACAGCAAAGGACCTAAATGCAAAACTCTCTTCTGTAGTGGCACTACCTGACTATTCTAAACCATTTATCCAAATGCAGGATTGCAGGGCAGTTCATGACCTCCCTGCTAATGCAGAAAGAAGGAGGAAAAATGAGGCCAGTGGCATTTTATTCAAAAAGATTAGATCAAGTTGCATCCGCTCTACCACATTGTTTAAGATCAGTTTGTGCTGCGGCTCTAGCCATACAAAGTTCATCTGAAATTGTTTTGTATCATCCACTGACCTTGTTAATACCTCATGCAATGGAACTGTTAGTCACAACAGCCAAAATGACCTTTATGTCCCCAGCCAGACATCTAAACATTATGACCACTTTACTGTCTCAGCCTCACCCTGCAGTGGTGTAATTCTTTTAATCCCTCAACCTTGCTGCCCACACCAGAAGATGGTGACCCTCACCACTGTGTTGAAAGGACAACTATGTGTTGCAAACCGCGTCCAGATTTAAAAGATGAACCACAGGAGGGTTATGAAAATTTGTATGTGGATGGGTCGGCTTCCAGATCAGAAGAAGGAAAGAACTTAGTTGGTTTTGCTATTGTAGATGATCAAAAAACCCTTTACAGTGCTGCCTTAAAAATTCATCATATTCTGTGCAAGCTGCAGAGATTGTTGCACTAACAAAAGCATGTGAAATATCAACAGGCCGAGATGTAAATATTTTCACGAGACAGTCAGTATGTTTTTTCCACAGTTCATAATTTTGCTGCACAGTGGGAGCGTCGGGGCATGGTGACCAGTACAGGGAGGAAAGGTAAGCATGCAAACTTATTGACAGCCCTGTTAAAAGCTGTGTTGTTGCCATGGGCCATAGCTATATGCAAATGTGCAGCACATACCAAAGGTCAAGATGTAGTGAGCAGAGGAAATAATAGAGCAGATGTTGCAGCGAAGGAGGCAGCCAGAGCACAAATCTTTCTGACTAATGCAGATGTGTCAAATGACAGCACAATAATTCCTGCGGAAATTCTTATAGATATGCAGAAAAATGCTCCAGCACCTGAAAAGAACAATGGAAAAGAGAAGGAGCGGTTACAAAGTCTGGATGGCTTAATATGTGATAAAGGATAAACCAGTTTTTACAACGAAGCCGTTTTAGAACAGTGGCGGTGATGAGTCATGGTCAGAGCCATGTCTCAACAGGGGGATGATTAGTATAGTACAACAACTATTTTATCCCACAGCAGGTTTTAAATAACAACTTTAAACATTTTTGCAGAGCATGGCTTACATATTTGTAAATACAACCCACAAAGAAATCAGAGGCCTAGCTTCACGACAGGCACAGAGAGGTACAGCCCCGTTTGGAAGTGATAAGCATGGACTATGAGCTGACCCAAGAGTGTGGTCAGTACAGGTGTGCCTAGTCTTAGTGGGCAACTTTTCTAAATGGGTAGAAATTGTCCCTACAAAACATGCAAATCGTTGACAGTGGCTTAAAAGCATTGTGTATCCGGTTACATTTGTAAATGGAAATTGGTATTACTAATGTCTAAACATTTAAACATAACCTTAAAACATCACTGTTACCATCCACAGAGTGCAGGATTGGTGGAATGAGCTAATGGAGTGATTAAGAACAGACTGAGAAAATTCATGGCAGAAACAGGAAAGCCATGGCCAGTGTGTTTTTGTATTTAGCAAAACTACTCATGAGGATTACTCCCATATCTGATGGTTTGACCCCTTTTGAAATAGTGAATGGGAGACCTTTTTGTTCTACCCTTATGGGAAGGACAACTTTCATGGGCAGAAAAGAAGATGACACTGAGCCATTAACTAAATGGATGCTGAAGCTGTTCAGCGACAAAACTGTTCGGAAAACATGTAATCTGCCAAGAGCTCCTTTTGTTTCCACAGGAAGGGCCTGAAGCCTGGAGACGAAGTGCTGATTAAAAGTCATCAAGGGAAAATTGGGCAGCTCAAGGTGGGGAAGGACCCTACATTGTGCAACTAGCAACTCCAACAGCTGTGAAGATCAGGAGAAAACACTTGGATCCACAGAGTCATTATGTAAGCTGATTAAAGGGCTTTCCCAACAGGAAGCCCAGTTGCAGCTTCACAGGGACCCACTGACTAAGGTAGGGATGTGGTGAAGCCCAGCTACAAAGGGGTTAAGCAATTTAGAGCTTTTAGGTCTCAGCGGCTGGTAAAAGAAGCCAACCTAAGCAATCCTGTAGAGTCTGGTTAGTGGGTGCTGCCTTAGAGATTGGTGAGGATGGGAAAACTAAAAGTGATGGCTCTGCTGCTTGATGGTGACAAGTGGACTGGTGCTCTTACATGGACTCAAATTGACCACAGAAACAAAGGGAAAACCAGAATGGTTTTGATGGATCAACGCCAAGTCATCCCTGGTGCCAAGATGTGGTAGCAGCATTCCAAGCACGTTGCTGAAGGTTTGAAAAAACAGACTGTTCACTCCTCCGTGCAAGTCCAGCACCATGGACAAGTTGGTTCACCATGGGATCATGGTGGCAGGTGCTTATGAAGATAGCTTTTACCATTTGTAGGATTGTTTTTCATATTTTTTCCTTTTTATTTGTTACTTAAAGCTGAAGTCTGTAAGTTTTTAAAAATCACTTTTTGTCATATTGGCTGAAACTGTCCCTATGCCCAGCAGCAGCACATGTGATATGTAACCTGTGAAAAAAACTGCTTCAATTGGTACCCAGCCTACTGCCTGTATTTCAATCTGGAAAGAATAATTAGGATCTAGTCAAAAACAACCAATCACAGCCAGAGGAGCGTCTGATGAGTGTCAATCACAGCTCACACATCGCTGAATCCTGCCCCCCTTCTGGTCGCATGCAGGTGCCAGCCAGATGCTGTGAGGGGTGGAGCTTGGAGGTGGGGGCATGAGTGAAAGGCAGAGGTCAGGGGCGGGCGTGAAAAACCTGTTTTTCTTCAAATTTTCAGTCGAAGTCTGCTCTCTTCTCATAATGTTACAGACTGCAGCTTTAATGCCATGTCTCCAGTCAATGATTCAGAGAATGATAGGATCCACTTCTTAATCCAGTATTCCGCTGTGCCATTATGTGGGGTTCAACTTGAGGATACTGGTGAAGATACTGATAGTGTGGCAACTGTGTAATATGTTATAGGGATAATGATGGCTTCCTCTGGAAGAATGGGGCAGGAATTTTCCTCTATTGGAGAGGTTTTGCCTACTCAAGGGACAGATTTTTTGAAGTTTTTACATTCTTAATAAATCTTACATTTTGCTTAAGTTTTACATTTAATCCCTTTTATATTTTTGTTTTTACATATTGATCTTTTGATTACTGAATTCCTATCTGTAATGCATTTTATGATGTGTGTAGTAAAAATCTTTTTAGAAGTGCTACATGCTGATGTTTTATATGCACAAGAGGAGGGAAATGTCAGGTTTTAGATGATGATTATAAAATTAATCTATGTGCATATGGAATTTTAATTAAATGAGATGCTTAACTCTGTTTGCTGCAAGCTGTCATGCAACTTTGGTAGAAAACTGCTGATGTTTGTGCAGGATGATCAAACTTATCGGAGACGCTGGCATTCTGTGATTCAATCAGAGGAGCATTTTGTCCTATGACCTGATCAATTGCCTTGTCAGAAGAACACTGTTCTGTAACCCACCCCATGTGGTATGATCTGCTAATAAAAGGCTTCACCAGCTGAGGACACCCACCAGAGAGCAGATGTGGCTGAACGTGGCTTTCTCCTCCTGCAGGAGCTAAAAAACCCTATTCTTAATGCCGGACTCCAGTTTCTTTTTGCACTAAACCTGCAATTTTTAGGCGAACGTAACACATACTAAAGAGAAATTTAATTATTAACAGGCCTGTGAGCATTGCTAAGAAGACTATGGCACCAATCTTAAGTTTTCCCATCTATTTAACCCAAAACCTACACCCTCTTAGGATGTTGCCTGCACTCTGTCTGAAGAAGCACACCACAACCCCTGAGTTTCCCTACTTCGAACATAAATACAGATGGTTCTAATGTGTAAAGTGTTAGAATATCCATCTAACTGGCTTGCACAGAATGTCCATAGATAACTGGTTAAAGCAAAAAGAAGTCTACTGAAACAAATTTCTGATCAGCTCATATATTCCCGGGGCTGCGCACACCATGTGACAGTACGCACCACACTTGCTTTTTGTCCACTTTAACCAAATCTTTCAGTTTTACAATATGCATTGGCAACTGCTGTATATCTCTCCCACCTTTCTACCTAAAATCCTTGGTGTTATCCTGGATAGTCCTCTTCATCCTCTCAACTTCCTACATAACCTGGTTACTTACTTTCGTCTTTGCAACACTGAGCAAGTTGTTTCCTCCCACTTTTGGTGAACTGGTTTACAGTCCACTCACTTGACTTTAAAATTCCTTTCCCTTCCTGTCCTCCAGAACACCCCCCCATAAACTGCAAGTAGTACACAAGACAGCTGCTTGAATCATTACTATTCCCAGTGTGGGGAAAGTTCTCTTTCTACGTGAACTAGTTCAAAGTTCAGTTCACACATTTTAAAAATGAACTAGTTCAGTTCATAGTTCATAATTCAAAATTTTTGAACTAAGTTCACAGTTCAAAAAATGAACTAGTTCATAGTTCTTTTTTTTCATATATTGCTCAATTACACCATGCCAAAGCGCTGTCTGTAAAACCACAGACAGCAAGTATTTTTATCAGTTGTAACACAGAAACTGTCGTCAGATTTCATCTTCATATCCAGTTTGAATCCTTATCCAACCAGGGTTTACATTAGCATTGAGGGACAGCATTTCCCCATTGTTGCTTTAACGCTTTGTTGCTGTCCATTCACTTCACACTAGTAGCAGCTGCAGCTTTCACCTACAGTATATTCTCAAAAACATCAGGAAAAATGTGCTGCTTGAATGGTCTTTTTTATGAGGAGTCATTAAAAGAAAAACAGGGAAAGTAATCAAGGTGCAAATGTTTTTTTAATTTTAATAATTTTTTCAATTTGAAATTCCATTTCAGTACATACTAAAAAGGAATACTGGAAAATTATACCAGGCAGGTTTAACAAATGAGTTACATGAATAGTAAAACCCTCAAGAACATTTTACTAACAGAAACTGAGGGACCAGGCTGAGGTAGGAATTTAAGGTTACTGAAGTGCGGATTTTTTTTACTGAAAGCCGGCGGGCAAAGTTTGCAGAGAAATGTAAGATTGTTGCCATCATCCTCACCGACCACCTGGTCATAAACCTGTTTTAAGTTATCATACTGCTGCTTTGTCGCCTCCACGGTCGCCTCCATGCTGCTGTGGCTTCCATGCTGCATTTTGTTTTGATGACGCACGCGGCTGTAGGCTATTACACTGGTAGCTGGTGTTGCCAGATTGCGTGTTTTTCCCGCTACATATTAAGACCTTGTTTACGGTGTGATTTAGCTGATGGGTTTCTGCCTGGAGGACTCTATAGAAATCTGGCAACCTATTGAACGAAGTTGAACTGAGAGAGCGTGGCATTCACAGACACCAGAATGAACGAGTCGACAATGACGTTCATCAGTCAGTAATACAGTACGTTCAGTTCATGTTTGCCCAAAATATGAACGAGTTCATGAACTTTCGTTCATGGAACGCGTTCAGGCACAACACTGACTATTCCGTCCCTCATTATAAGCGAAGTACAAGTTAGTTTTTGGTAAAACTTGTTCTATTAGTCTTCCCCAGAGGTCGCTTTTGTCATTTGTATGATGTATTTGTTGTGTGCGAAGTTTGTGTAAAACGTTGCCCTCCAGTGGCCAATGGTAGTAATCAGAAGCTAAGCAACCTGCAGTTTTTGCTATGGTTCAGCTCTGGAGGTGTAAACATGTTCATCCACCTCTCCAACTATTTCTTCGTTTGGACTCTTGGCAGATCATAATCTGTAAGTTTTGTCATAACAGTAAAGTGTACTTTTATGTTTCTCAGTAGTTTCAGGAACTTTTGTGCTTTATTTTTCATTATATTTGCTGTGTGGAATGAGCTAATATTGTCAGCATTTGCATGCTAGCTCAATGCTACAGCTGAGGCTGTACACCTGACATGTTATTCTGTGACATATTATTTTAAGTTATGCGAGTGCATTTATGTATTTTCCTTTTTTGTATGTTTACAGTTTCACAAATTAACATGGTCTTCAGTAAAGACACAGAAAAGGAATCGTGTCTCTTCATTGCTGGAACCATATGTGTTTAGCTCGCTGTCTAAGTTACATTAGATACACTAACTGAGGGCAGAAGAATTACATAATCTACTTCACACTTGCCAAGGCTGATTGGGATTCAAGGATACAGAAGCAGACATACTGAAAGAAGAAAAAATATGAAATGTAACTGTGAAACAGCTCCACAGGCGGCCCCATCTAGGAAAAGATAGCCAAGCATACAAACTCAGATGGATCCAGTTCCCATATTAGAGCATAAAAGTTACAGTTACAGTTAGTCACAGTAAGAGAAACAGTAAGAGAAATTGAACTTTACTGAAAAAAAGGCCAAGTTAAAATGTATCTATAAACAAAGGAATAAACGGGTTACTTCAGCCACTTTAGATTAATGTGAAATAAAAGTAATAAGATAGATCAAAGATTTAATTAAAACTAATAATTAGTGGCACAGTGAGTAGCGCTGCTGCCTTGCAGCAAGAAGGTTCTGGGTTCGTTTCCAAGTCTTTCAGCATGAAGTTTGCTTGTGTGTTCTCCCTGTGCATTTGTGGATTCTCACCAGTTACTTCACCTTCCTCCCACAGTCAAAATATACCCATGACTGTTAGGTTAATTACATTCATTTACAATGACTAATTTGCCTGACTTAGAGACAGTTGCTCTATCAATTGAAGGCAGATTGATATTGTCATTGTTTTAAAATGCATTATTCAAAGATCTTAGAATAAAATGTTTATTTATACACGAGTAGTAAAGTTAGATTTGAATGTATGTATTAGTTTTGTTGGGTGAGAAAATTTTGTTAGTTTGTTTTAGTTTAGCTTCGTACAATTCTCTGGTGAGATGCTTCCACTGCATGAAAAGTGGGATTTTCGTCAATATACGGCACTGTAGATTGTCGTGGAACTTCAGGTTAGCGGCAGTATACGGCAATTTGCAGGCTTCGACGAAAACTCCCGTAAATTGTCAGAAATTGACGTGGAATTTCTTAGGCNATATAGATATAGTGCGGGTGTGTGTGTGTAACACTTTGGAAGTATACATATATATTTAGAAATGGTCGTCTGCTACTTCCGGTTTACCAGCACCAGTTCTCCCACTACCCATGTAGGCAACTGCTCATGTTACCTGCAGTTGCATGCTTAGCGGTGCTAAATATAAACACTCAAAAACTTTTCAGCCAAATTTTAGAATCACAAGTGACTTCAGTGTGGGAAACATTTTATTTGGAGTTGAGTGCACGGCAAAGACATAACATAAATCAAGATAATGTTTAGTCGGAGACGCTTCAAAACCTTCCACATCTATAGTTCGCTGGAATATATTCCCAAGCAAATGGGCGGAAATAAATATTATGAAATAGAAATACAAGATAATAAAATGAATTTAGAATTAAGTTAGCACATCTTAATTTCATCTTAGTAAATTGCGATAAAAGGGGCATGCAAGCACATATGGTATCTAATATCCTACATATTTCCCAATGGATAACATTCCGTTATATCAAAACTTAAAATAATTTTACAGACAAGAAAACAACAAACGTTATATTAGGAAATTTGATTCAAAGATCAGTGTTATAATTTACTTTGAGTCTACTAGACCTCAGGATTCTAATACTAGAAATAACAGCATTGCAGCTTAATAATATTGTTATAAGGAATACGGTCTGCGTAAAGGTGTGGATGGGAATTACTTTTTTTTTTCAATGAAAATTTGTGGTTCAACCTAAATCCTTTTTTCTTGCTTTCCTAAACTGAACCAAGGTGCTTTTGTTTCTTCAGACAAACTACAGTCAGGAGCGAGTATCTTGTCTGCAGCTTGACAATCGTTCAATCTGTGCTCCTGCAATCCGCTCAGCAAAGCTTCCAACAGACACAAATGATAAAACTGACATGTACAATTTAATATCAGACACACATTGAACAGAGGAGGGAGGGACGACAAAACATGTCTGGAATCAGTGTCCAGTCGGTTCAGGATCAAGTCCAAAGATCAAATTAGTAGAAAGCGTGTTCCCGCATCATCAGGCGCTTCTTCTTCATCCTGCGGTTCTGGAACCAGATTTTCACCTGCTGGTCACTCAGGGAAAGTCTGTCTGACAGTTCCTTTCGCCTCTGGCGATTGATGAACTCGTTGAGCAGAAATTCATTCTCAAGTTCAGTGAGTTGGGGTTTGGTGTAAGGCTTCCTCTTCTTACGCGCTTTAATGTGTGAAGGGCACCATGGAGCACCTGGACAGGGAAGGGAAAGAAAGCGACAAGCTTTACACCGACTTGATTAAGAATTAAATAAAAGTTAAAAATAGATTGTAATGTTACCCAACTGGAAAATTTTGCACAACTAAATATGACTTTATTGCATTGGAATTAGAGTCAAATTGGACTGCTTGCAATTTGATCTAAATATTTCGGTATGATAGGACGGAATTTGGTGGGTTTGATTATATTGTAAGAGAGGATTGACTTCTTTTAACTGCTAGAAGCAAGTAATTAATGCACAGGTGCAAAACAGAAAAAATGGCTTCAAACAATCAGGAATAAAAGAAGAAATTCAAACACTTACAAAAGTTATCATTTTTAAACTATTCGTCTGATGTATCAGCAACCCTGGAAGCCGATCTATAAAATGCATGAGGTATGTTTACTGTTATAATCTTTAGATTGAACAGAAAAACTGATAAAAAAAAAAGTATTTCGTGTGAAAATGAATCCACCTTAAACTTAAAGTAGAAAGCTAAAGGTGGAAATGTTTAAATAGGAAGATGTCTAAACAGGTATTATACATGATTGATGTTATTGTGGTATTATAAAGAGCCCGATTGCCTTATAGTAATGCACATTCCAGTTTGTACTTTAAATGCACAATGTTACATGGATTTAGATAACTGCACCGGCCATGATTATGTCGTTTTTGTAAGTTTATATATTCATTTTCAGTAGTTTTTATATATATATTTTTTGTGTGTACGAGATTTATGTTCCTGCGTTTTTACTGGTACATATTTCCGGAATATTATTTGATATTTTGAGTAGGCTACTTTGTCTATCACCTATGGAATTTCTTTTGTTGTTATATGTAATGTTTTTGATCAATTTTGTTTTCCTGCTTTTACCTTGTGTGACAAGAAATCTGAAACGAATCCTTGGAATCTTTGATCTTTGGTAACTAAGATTTTCAGGCCATTCAGGATTGTGTTTACCCATTTAATGTTGAATCCAGTCTAAAATGTTTTTGTCATTATGAAAAATAAAAATATTTTTAAAGAGTGAAATAGGTTAAAAAAATAAACATTTTCTTAATCCTCGAAAATCTGCAAATGAGTCCTTCACCTTGGCCAAATGTGGTCCTGCAGCATGGATCATTTGATGTTGCCTCAGTGGGTTTGTGCTCCTGTTTGGTCTCGCTCACAGGAGCTGATGATTCCGGATTAAGCTGAGCCTCAGAGCAGTTTGACCTTGTTTGCAACTCTGAGAACCCACGGATCCGGTGTTCCGACGCGTATACAGCTTCCTCTAGTCTACCAGCCTCATCAGTCTTTTGAAAGCACTGAGTCTCGTCACGCTCCTCCGGATGCGCCTTGGTGAGGCCGCCGGTGGAGCTGGTAAACGGCGGGCAGAAGCCTCCAAAGGAGCGGCTCTGAGTCGGAGGAGCCGCGGCACACGAACTTGATGGAGACCATGGGTGCGCGCACACCTCTCTCCTGCCGTACGCAGAGAGCTGATGCAGCGCCGGTATGTGGGCCCCATTGCCGCGGAGATTGGAGAAGTAAAGCGATTCTGGGGTCGCGAAATTCAGCAGGGAACCAACATAGCCTGGATTTAAGGGATTCCGTTCACACATTTCCATGAAGCTTTGCACAAACCGCTTTCTTGTCAGCTCTTTTAGCAACTCCTGAAGAATAAAGGGAAGGTAATTGTTGATTTGTTAATGCAGCGTCACGTGATATGCAAAATATGTTGTCCGCCCCACCCTTGCCCCCCAATCCTTCAAAACTAATCCATCGGGTAATATGTTGATATGAACTAGATCAATGATCTGTTTTCATGCTTCATTCGCTACATTACAATATCTTATGAAACTCTAATATTTACTCCAGCTTCTAAGAATCTGAGTTTGATTACATCATCTAAAACATGTCCAAGGTGACCGAGAGCCACAATGGGAGCGCAAAGATCAATTCCTCTTTCATATAAAGCGCAACATAAGCATAATATGTGCGCCGCACATAAAATATTCAGATCCTGTATGGTGCAGAGCTGCTCCTGGAGCTGCTTTCTTTGTGGTCTCCATTTTACAAGCTGTTCACTCCAGGTTTTATTCATATAAAGGCCTTAAAAATGTGGAGAAAAGCGCAGTTATGAAACACATCAGCACGAAAAGCTCCGTGGGATTTGGTTTGGCCAGCACCCTCCCTTCTTCTTCTAATGCTCTCTTTGAAAAACCTAATTCATTTTCAAAATATTCCACCTGCATCATCTTTTTTTAACAAACATTTACAGATTAATTAAAAAAAGGACCACTGGTTTACCTAAAAATAACCGAAACAGATACAAAATATGGTCACTTTCCTATAAATGCTTATTTAGAACGCATATTTCCACCTCAACTGCAAATTATAGGCAAAATTAATGATTTACGCACATGCTTTTGATTAAAACACATAATAGAAACCACAACATTCCCACACAATTTCCCTATATGTAATATTCTCCCATGTCTTCTGCTTTAGAGGGCTAACAGTGCATTTGGATTCAGACACCCGATTGGACCTCTGTATAATATTGTAAAGGTGCCAAATACCGATAGGATGTTTCCACTGCTTGTTCGCTGTGTTTTCAGCTGTTTCAGAGTTTATATTTTGGAAAGTATTTGATATATTGTAAAATAATTATTTAGAGATATCAACTGCTATAGAAACATAGCAGTTTAAGAACATATTTTACAAATTATATTGAAATGTTAGAACAGACTAGACTGGATTAGATTGGAAAAAATTAGATATGTCCGTTTTTTCAAAGAAGGAAAAATTTGCGCAGTCTTGTATGGTGTAGGGAAAGTTTGCGTCGTGTTTTTTTTTTTTTTTGTTCTATTTTCTTTTGTTTTTTTTCAACAAATCAAAACTAAGGAGAGGGCCAAAAACATGTTGCCAGCTCTATTTCCATCTATTGCGTTTGGTACTCAGCCCAGAGCAGTAAGGCGGACATATACATGGTCAGTGTTGTGGGATTAAATATAGACAAGACGAAAAACCGCTGTTTAGAAGGTTTTCAGAATTGGAAGAATATAACTTCCCAATCCTGCTTCAGTTATCTTAGCGAAAATAGCTCATGTTAAAGTCAAAGTAGTTCTGAAGCTGAAAGGTTTAAACCTAAAAAGGCTTTGATTCCAAAATAGTGGAATAGATTTAAAATATATTAGTATTCCTTTACGCAAAATCAAAAAACAGTTCTTAATTTCAATAACATTTCAAGAGCAATGCTTTGAACAAAATTATATTGGAATTAGTTAGAAAAAAAGGATGTTGAACAAATTTAAAAAAGTCTGAAAACTTTAATTACAACAGGTTGTATTCTTAGTCTGCCCTTCTTATTCTTCCCCAATCTCAGTTAAACATAT
>JAGKQL010001286.1:0-22731 GCA_018398635.1 Cyprinodon brontotheroides
TAACAATGCAACAGACTGCAGACACCCTAAAAACACAGAATTTCTTCACTCTACTAAGCAAAGTTATAATATTCATTTTTAAATAATTGTGATTTTAATGGCATTTTATTGTTTGATTTCAAACATATTTTTATTTAAAGGAAAAGTCGCTCCTATTCAAAATTCCAATTACTGAAAGTTCTTTAAATCTGAAATGATTCCATCCTGTTCAATAAATGATCAGTGTTTTTAATTCAGAGTAATTTTCATGTGAATGTGCTTTACTGGAGGCATCCATGTTTGTCAAAGAACACTACTGCCACCTACTGGTTAGTGACATTGTCACGGTGCGGTATCGGCTGTTGATCAAGTCCCAGTGCTGTATCTGGTGTTTGTCACAACGCACTATTATCCAAGTCATCTTGAAAACATTCTTCTTCCAAATGTTGGCTACATATTACGGGTTTTTTCTCTGGCCAGAAGTTCGATGGCAAATCCTCCCTCTTCAAGTTGGCGATCCAACGACCAACCCGTCCGTGGAGGATCAGGAATCAGAAAGGTGGAATAACTCTTTTTTTTTTCACTTTTCCCCGATGTATTCCAGCATCCAGCTGCCATGCACGTGGGCATTGTCAGTTTCACTATAGCTCTGGTGAATTTCAATGGTGAAGTCCTCTGGAAATCTTCAATAATTGTTGTTGATTGCAGATGTGTCTAGTAGTTCCCATTGATTTAGCTTGGAAAGCGGGGAGAATGGCGCTAGGCTTACCGCACCGTGACGTCACTGCTGGAAGATGTCAGGGGGGAGGGGCTACTATATTTGGGCAAAAATGGCCGCTCCCAGACTCAGTGATCACGGCGATGATTACTGATTAATGCTAAATTCATGAAATCCCCTCAAATGATATAGTTTTAAGTATAAATAATGATCCATTGGTAATTCCTTGCTGACTTTTCCTTTAATGATGCATTTTTACAGTTTAATTGTACATTAAATATTTAACTCTTGCATTATTTGATAAATACATATCTACTTATTTCATATTAAAATCCCTCATAGTGTCACATCTATGTATTTACTGATATATTTTGGCCCTCCATGTACCTCAAGATTACATCATAAATCATCTTGTGACCCCCCCAGAGGGCCCCGACCCCCACTTTGGGAACCTCTGATCTAGAGATCCTGCAGAAGGAGTAGAGAGTCAGAACAAAAATGGCTTCCTGTTCCACTAACAGGCCAAACAGCTAGATGTGGTTCTGCTATGAACCCATCCTGGGTGTCCCAGGTTCCCTGCTGCTAAACATCAGAATATTCTCTTGGTCTGAATCCAGATTCTGGTGACTCATCGTGTCATAAACCGCAGCAGGTTATTGAAAAATGTCTGATATTTTTCAAACCGATGCTTTGATCAAATGGAAGTTCTGTTTTTTGGTCAAAAGAACTTCAGAAAAGAGTCCAGAGTTACGCACAACACCATCCACATCAATGGCACGGCTCTTGAGTGTGTCTCCAGTTTTAAGTTTCTGGGGATCCACATCTCAGCGGACATTTCCTGGTCAACCAACACTTCCTGCCTGGTTAAGATCTAAATGTCAAATCATTCTGGCTTAAACATGGATATAAATGTTCTCTTTATCAGACCATATTGTCCCAAAAGTTTCTTTAAAAACTTCTATTATTAAAAAAATCCTGTTTTAAAAGCAGTGTTTATTTCCGTTATCTTCTGCAGGCCAGTTAGTTCTACGTCAGCCTGAACACCTAAATTCGGCCAATCATATATCAACGGTCATCTGTCAATCAAATGTTTTCGGTCATAGCATCTTGATTCATGTGTCGCAGCTAATATACGCAACGGTTGAAACCAGAATCCTTTCCTTTCCCATTGAGTTGCGTCCCAGTGTTCACGGGGATGGACGTCTGTGTCTTCGGCAGGCGTAGAGCTAACAGAACTGGCAGCGTTGCGAGGCAAGGGCTCAAACATGTACGGCTGGAAGCCTTCTACACCAAACCAAGCTTCTGCCGCCCTGGCGTCCTCTTCCACAACATCTTCGTCCCCGCTTTCCTCCTCTAAATAAAAAATGGATGACGGAGGAGACTCATCCACGACCTCCGACACTAAACTCTCCTCCTCTTGCATGTTTCCGCTGTCCATAGCGTTCCTTGACAGCGTCGTTTCTAAGGCTACGTTCACACTGCAGCCTGAAGTCACCCAATTCCGATTTTTTTTGCACATATGTGACCTGTATCTGATCTTTTTATGACAGTCTGAACGACACAGATCTGATTTTTTCAAATGCGACCCAGGCCACTTGGATATGTGGTCCTGAATCCGATACGTATCTGATCTTTTCAAATGCGACCTGCGTCTGTACGGCCAGGTCGCATTCATCCGACCTACACGTCATTGATACTTGACAAATGTTACTAAACGTTACTAATCTGCGTCCTACTAAGCGGAGGCGGGAAAAACTAACAACCATGGCGGAAGATAACACAGAGAGCAGTCAATGGAGAGAAAGTGAGGTTGCTGACTTAATTCATATTTGGAAAGATAGCTCGATTCAGACCAAACTCGAAGGGTCTTACCGGAACCGGGGGATATTTGAAAACATTTCCAGAGAAATGGCCGATCGGGGATACAAACGCTCCTGGATCCAATGCCAACGGAAAATCAAGAGCCTCCAGCCTTTCTTTTTGATCTTCTTAAAAAGATTTCGTTCGTAATGTGCCTGCTCCTGTTGGAGAAGAACTTAAAGAACGCAATATACGCTGCGGTATTACAAGTCATGTTTACTTCCGCAAACACTGAGGACGCTTGCTACATGTGACATCATCGCATCCTCGAGTGCGCATGCGGGAGACACTTCGGTTGAACGTTTTCAGTTCACACAGTAGATCGCATACAAGATTACATATACTTGGAAGTGTGACGGACATACAAAAATCGATTCACAAAAATCCGAGGAATTGAGCGATAAGGCCTGCAGTGTGGCGAGCGTAGCTAAGTCACCAATTTGAATTCTACTTGGTCCCAATGGAATTTCCCATTGGGAACCTCTACTAACGTTGCTAACTGGTTAACTTAGATGCTTCCCACAAGCCGGCCACAACCAAACTTGCTTGCCAACCTTCGGCAATGTTTCAATGCATTTTTATTTACAGTACCAATTGTTTACATATACAATACCGACTTTAACTGTAATATACATTTTGTTGCCTTGTACCTGTACCTGTGTAATGACACAAAAGTTGAATCTAATCTAATCTAAAGAACGTTGGCATGGCCTGCTGTTCACCAGAGAACGATCAGCTGCCTGCTGCACCGAAACAATTCCTTCGGTTTGTTTTTGTGATGCGAGCTCTGAACGACACCTCTCTGCTGCGGCGGCGGCGTGTTCTCCGCTTTAACTGGCCCGGTTCTGACCTGCAGCTGTGGGAACATCTGTCTCATCTGCAGCCGGCTGGACCTTCGTCCGCTCGCACAGAAACAGCAGCAGAGATGAACACCGCACACATTTTACTCTCAGCTGACTGATGTTCCTACACAGTCGAGGTTCCCCTCAGGCTCTGGTTGTTCCACTTTGTTCCTTTTCCAACAATAAAAGCTGTGATGAAAAGTAGTTTTAATTTTTTTTAAAGATTCCTTAGAAACATCTGGGTGAAGAAAAAACAATCCAGAAATGCTGAAAACAATAAGGTTCTAGCTGTGATGTTCCACCTGCATGAAGATCCTGGTCTCCTAATCTAGAACTATAGTTCTCTGTGTTTAATAGGGATCAGAAAATCTTTTTGTGAAATGTTTCACTAAGAATCTTCTTCTGTTGGATGAGAGAAGAGAACTTCATGTTCAGCTGATGTTCTTGGTTTTAGTTCCTCAGAGCTGACAGGTTCTCATTCAGAAGCTGCTCAGGGTTCTTCTCATCAGTTAGATCTGCAGATCTGTCCTGCAGGAGGCGGAACCTACCCCTGATCTGCCACCCATCGTTGGACCGCATCCTGCCGTCTGATGGGCGGAGCTGAGTGAGGAAAATCCTTCCTGCCATGATTTGACCCAAACACTCAGAGTTCCTATTTTCCCCGCTGACAGCAAACACATCGTCTGGCTGCTACTCTACCTGCCTCATAACAACAGCTGGGGAGCAGCAAAGCACTCTGGGAAATGTTGGTAATCACTATGGATACGGAGAAGGTCAAAGCTGCTGCTCAGACTGAGAGCCTAAACGGCCTCATGGTGGCGCTGTGGCAGCTGACAGCACAGGTCCTCACATGAGTAGAAAACCAGCCTGAGCATGTGTGTGTCCTGAGGATTTAACACAGAAATCACGTCCTAGATCAGGCATGGACACACAGATCTAGGTCACAGCTGTTCCTGACAATGCCCCCTCCTCTTCCTCTTCCTCTTCCTTCTTCCTCAGCCTGCTTCCCTCCTGTCTGACCTTGGAGGAGGACACACAGGAAGTAACCATCATGTTTGTTCCAACAGAAGCATCCAGTAAAACCCAAATGTTTAACCTCTGGACTGACCTGCTGAATGTTCCATGGATTTAGTCTGAGGGACGCTTCGCATCCAGATGTAACAGAACCTCTGCAGCCGGTTGGAACCTTAAATTCAGAACCAGAGAGCTGGGTACAGACAGAATGATGATCAGCTCTGCTCTGGGAAAGTTCTGTGACCCCTGATGAACTGATGGTTCTGAAACCGGTTGCTGCTGCTCAAACAAATTGCTGAGATGAAAACCTTTCTGTTAAAAACACACATGATCTAACTGTAACCAAGACTCCAGAGGAAGTTATTCAGGCGCAGTTCGGCCGATAAATCTGGCCTTCGGAGGACAAAGCCGCCAGATTCGAATTCAAACTCTTGCTGTGTTCAAATTTAATTCAAATCCAAAACTCTTCCGGTCTCCCTTATTTTGAGGGACTTTGAAGGGATCTAGTCCGGGTGGACCAGAACTCTATGGTAAAAGGTTCTTCTTCTTTGTAGTGGTTTTACGGCGGTTGGAAAACTAATAGTAGTGCATTGCTCCACAACCAAACTTGCTTGCGAGAACCTTCTGCTAGCACTAAGCTGCTAACTGGTTAGCAAGATGCTTCCTGACAAACCGGCCACAACCAAACTTGCTTGTGAACCTTCTCCCTAGCACTAAGATGCTTCCCCAACTGGTTAGCAAGAGTGCTTCTGACAAACCTGACACCACCAAACAAACTTGCTTGTGAACCTTCTGCTAGCACTAAGCTGCCTAACTGGTTAGCAAGATAGTTCCAATAAACCCGGCCACAACCAAACTTGCTTGTGAACCTTCCGCTACAACAATCCACGTCCCCTTGATAATGCGGCCAATCTCATTCACTTGAATTCACTTTCGTGTAAATTCGGGCACCACTTTCGGGAGAATTCCGAAATGACTACGGTTGGAACGGCAGCTTTCCCTCTGACTTTAACAAATTTCCAGCTCTTTTACTTTTACAACACCTATATTTTCTAGCATTTCTTTGTCAGTTGCTTTTAGAGGGACTCCTCCAATCACTCTGCTAATTATTTTGTTCTCCAACAAGCTGGACTGAACTCTTTTCTAAATTTGGCCCTGAAGTGCAAACTGCAGCTACAAATCTAAAAGCGCAACTACATTAAGAAAACACCAACTACATTAACCTACTGGAAAAGGTAGGTACCAGTGGGGAAACATAAGAGACAATAAGCTGAGGGATTGGACTGGCTGGATTTTGACCCATGAAGACAGGAAGTCATTCACCCTTGCTGCGGCTTTGAAACACCACATGGATGGTAATGCGGCCCCAAAACATGGCTGCCGTTATCCAGGAATATTTGGAATCAGGACATCGTCGCGAGGTGAGTACTGGATATGCTCAAGACTAACCACGAAATTTCAGTTAGTTTGCGTGCACTGAAGACACACTTAAAGAAGCTGGACTGTTTGAGCGGTAGCAACTTCGGTTCAAGGGTCCAAGCGGCCCGTGGGTCAATCAGCGATGTCTCATGTTCCACTGGTACCTACGCACCGGTGGGTTAATGTGATGCGCTTTTAGATTTGCTTGGCGTTTGCAGTTTGCACTTCAGGGCCACACGTAGTTAAGTCCCCTCAATCTTGTTGATGAATATATCGTTGCCTTGTTGAGCTCTGTCTCTGCAGTTGATAATCAAGTCTCCCTCATACAATATTTTGGCCCTTTGGACTTTCTCTACTAGTTTGTTTATAGGTATTAACTGCATCAGATTCCAATCTGCAAAAGAGTCTCCCTGATTAACTAGTTTGAATACTAATTTGTAATCATTTTGTTTTTCTGAGGAATTTCTAGATTGTTTATCACTTAGATTGTTCTGTTCTGGACTCTTTTCAACTGGTCTCTGCTTTTCTCTGTTCTAATCTTCCTTCGTTTTCACTTTGTCCTTCTTCCTTCCATCCCACAAGAATCACTTCAAGTACAGTAATTCCTCACTGCTCCCGACTGTGGTCGGAAAAATTTAGATTTCTCTTATTTCATATATTGATTCATGCTATTTACTCACTAAAAAAGTCTCTTTCCCCTGAAAGGCCACACTATGCCTGAATGAGGGCTGTTTGTAGAAAAAAAAAATGAACTTATTCTTTCTATTTGATCTATTTTTAAGAAAAATTGACTTATTGAGATTTAAAAATTTTTGCAGTAAAGTGCAGACTGAGTGAAATCCATTGGATCCTATTTAACTGGGGTGAATGGTTGAATACTTTCTTCACACTACACAACCCAGGACAGTGCCAAACTCGCACCTTATGAAACACGCTGTCTTCCTCCTAAAAGGTTGCTGGGAACTCTGGGTTTGACCTTATCCACCTCAGAGGAGCCTTTTGGGAAGGTGGGGCTCCTCACCTGTTTATAGACTAGGAATCCGCTAGGGGGTGCTGTTTCTGCCTGTGCAGGAGTCCAATATTTGGACTGGTTTGCAGGTAGGATACTAACCTGACTCCGCCAGATTGATTTGCTCCATCTGGAAACCTTCCGTTGAAGCATATTTTGGGAAGGGGCCAAAGAACGTTAGCTGGATTGGCCTATGTTGGTGATAAGGCAGGCCAAATAAACCAATCAGATCAACGAAGCATATGACGCACTAACAGAGCGGCAGCGACTACTAAGAGGAGCCAATTGATGAATCAGAAGCTCTTTTCAGAGCCTAGGAGGGAGAAGAGCAGAAACATCTTTTCTCTGAGAAAGCCCTCTAAGAGTACTGTGTTTTGCTCTTCTTTCAGTAGAAGAAATACTCTGTAATTCCCATAAAACTTGCTCGATAGCCACGCTAACGCTAAAGCTAGTTTTCATCGGCTGAAGCCGCCATGTTCTTAACAAGACTGAACTGTCGCGCCTCGCTACCGTCACACCTCAACCCCGCCTCAAAACCAGCGCCGATTGGACGTGGATTACAGGTGAACGGCTTCAAATATTCTTTAACGGAGAGTCTCCAGACTGATCTGCGAAAGAAACCTTGAAGCTCATGAGATCAGGATAGTCTCCACCGAGGCTAGCTAATACTGCACTGGTAGCTGTACTGGTAGCTACTGCAGGGACTATACCGCCTGCATGGTGTTAGATCTAACCACAGCTGATGATGATACAGAGTCTCATGGTTTTGGTTCTGTTTAAGCTTTATCTTTAAGTTTCCATTGGTTTTATTTCCATGTTATTCTAGTTATTTTTGGTTGTATTTGAGTTCTTACATGTTTCTGGTTTGCCCTCTCTTGTGTTCGTCTCCTTTTCTCTAGTTCCCTTATAGACTCCTCTGTTCACACCTGGTCTTTGTTTCTCTCTCCCATATATGCGCCTCCTGCTCAGTCACTGTTTGCTGGTTTGTTGCCATTTCTTTACCGCCTTGTTGCAAGTATTCCTGGTTTTCTGTATTTTTTAATTTTGTGGATTATGTTTGTGGATTTTTGCTTTTGTTACCCTTTTGGTTATTAAATCTGCAAGTACCCACTTCAGCTTCGGTCTCTGCGTTTGGGTTAAAACCTCTACCCAACCTTGAAACCTGGAACCTAAAGACCAGGCTCATATGGAGACTGATCTAAATGAGCTCCTGTATGATCAATCAAAGAACCAGGTTCAACGGCGCCCTTAGACAGGACAGCTGATGTTCTGCATTAGACTGCTTTAATGAAATAGAACTGCTAGTTGTCCTTACGGACTCTGTCTGTGTGTCTTCAGGTAGCACCCACAATGGCTACACCACATCAGTGGATGGCGAGGAGGGAGGAGGTGAGGGGGAGGAAGAGGAGGAGGAGGGGGAGGCGGATGGAGGGGGAGGAACACGAGATGAGGAAGAAGAGAAGGACGCGGAGTGGGATGAGGAGCTGGATGGAGGCAATGAAGGAGGTGTGAGGATGACGAGAACAGACACGCTTCACTCCACCACCAGTTCCACCGGAACGCAGAGAAGAAGAGGACAACACGCAAAGAAACAGGTGAAAAAACAGCAGAGGGAACCTGCCAGCTTTGGTCAGGAGAAAACATTAGAGGAGAAAGTGGGGGTGCACCCCATAGGGGGACAGGTGTATTAGAGATGGGGGGGTGGTGGAAACGGGTGGGAAAAAGTGACCCATTTTGTTAGATATTTAAAGAAATGTGAAGATAGTAATATTTAACTTCTTTTACAGACTAAAACAAACACTTAAACCTGAAGTAACTTTAAATTTTATTTTGATTATTATTTTGATGCACATGATTTTTATTTGTTCAGCTGTTAAAAATGTTGGAGATTTCCTAAAGTGGGGCAAACACTGTACGCGATATTTCCAATAAATTAAAAGCGCGCAGCTACGCGGCTAACTGTACTAAAACCTCAGGGTTTAAAAGTTAAGCAGCTCACGCGATGTTTGTTCTCCACGCTGTACACTGCGACCCGATGCTCTGATGCGCATCTACCTGCTCACACTCCCCACGCCTAAAACCAGGTGGGACTCAGCTCGCCACGAAGTGAGATGGCTACTGGGACTCGGCTATCTGGAAGCCAAACCAGTAGCAGAGAAACATGAAGCTCACTAGAGTGAAACGCAGCGCTGCCTTGGATATTTGGGCAATTTAGTGCTGAAAGCCCTAAAAAGAAAACGTATTTTGACAAAGACATGGCTGAGCTAATGGAAGGCTACCGTCTGTCAGTTTGACAGAAAGAACTCATTTCACTCATTGCCCCCCACCATTTTGCTGGGTTTACATCTCAGAGGAAGAAGAAGAAGAAGAATCCTTTGCTTAGCACTGAGGCGATTTGCTCATGCGACCTCCTTACGACAGCCGACTGAATTTCAAAACACGCTTGATTTTCAACCCACGATTCCTGATGGGAGGTGGTCGTTAGAGGCTGGTTGCCTCTGGTTACCACCTGTACACTACATCACGCCACCATCAGGCTGAAAGTCAGCCTGATCGAAAAATTCTCAAACCTGGAAAATCGTCCCAAAAATCGTAAAATTCCGACTAAAGAGAACACATTAACATTAGCTACACTGGAAAAACGATCTAGAAACAAGAACTAATTTCTTAAATTAAGTGTATTTACCCTTAATTTGAGCAGGTAAATGAGATAATTTGCCAATGGAATGAGTATTTTTACTCTTAGAATAAGATAATTAGATAATATGCTCTTGAAATAAGACGATGAAGTTGTGCTTTTTTTATTTTAAATGTAAATTGTCTTCCTCTGTTGGCAAAATGTCTCTTTTACCTCCTCAATCCAAGAACAAATGCACTTATTTTAAGAAAAATGACTTATCTAGAATTAGATTTTTTTTCCAGTGTAGAAGCTTGTGTCAGTCCGTATGGAGAGAACATTTAAATATTCGCTGATAGTACCAGTCTGTTGGCAAACTCTCCAATAACAGAGACAACAGTCACTAGATTTTTCATTAATCCTTTTTTTTTTTTTTTCAAAAGATTTCTCGACGGATCTGAAAATCAGTTAAATAGTTACAGAAAGTGATTCAACAGGCTAAAAGACCCGGTTAATGGTGGAACTGGTTCTGGTTCTACTGTTAATAAAAGTTTAAAATGTTTAGTTTCACTTTGCATCAACACATGAAAACGTTACCAACAGTCCGAACCTCAAAGTTCCTCAATATTTGTTGCTGTTGGAACTTTTAAAGAACCGATCAGTGTTTGTTCCAGTAAACCTGCTAACCTCAGCCAGAGGGGCTCTTATCAACTGTTTATTACCCTGACATTGTTGTTGCTATAGCGACTGGTGATTTTGTGATGATGTCGTCTTGTTCCTCAGGTGCAGGGCAGCAACCAGGTCCAGCGAGCCCCACGAGCATTGTTCTGTCTGAAGCTCAACAACCCAATCCGACGAGCCGCGCTTCATATTGTTGAGTGGAAGTATCCTTTAACCAATCAGCTGCCAGGACAATTCAGTGTGTTACCATAGTTACGCCTTGTAGAAACCTTCCCTAAAGCCCAGAAAATCCGCTTTATGCCAATTTTTGTTTGGACCATCCAGCTGTTCCAGCAGCGACAGAGAGACTGGATGAGGTGAACGACTGAATCTCACATGAGTGTGTGAGCTAAGGAAAGCCCGGGTCTATGAGGGCGGCCATGATAGATTCATCCTACAGAATGCTGAGCCGCTGGTTGCTATGGCGATTACTCTTTGTTTGGATCAGAACAGAACCACAGTCCAGAATTTAAGGGTCAGACTAACAGTTATTGTTTGGAAGCTAAAAGTCAAAGAAGAAAAGTACTTGACCCCCAAAAACCAGAATCTTCTGATCGGGGAAGCTAACAGTTTGGAACAGGTTCTAGATGATAACTCTGCTGGGGAAAGAAAAGAGGCTATCTAAAATTATTAAAGTTTAATCTTTTATTATATATATTTAAATGTAATTCAATTCTGTTTATTTCTATAGCGCTAATTTACAACACATGTCATCTCAAGGCAGTTTACAGTTCACCATGGCAACCCTGTACAATGCCCTGGCCAACTCACTGGCCAGTACACTGGCCAGTTTAAATTCTGGTAGCCCCAGTTTAGCATTTCATCCCATTCTGCACAGCCATGGACGAGAACTTAAAAAATCACACAACAAACCAATATCTGAGTAGATGTTTAAAAACAGCTTTATGATCTCTACCAACAGGTTTACCACAATAATAGATTAAAACCCTGAAATTATGGCTTCTATTTTCAGTGTGCCACCCCAAGATTTTTAGTGAATCTCCATCTGCTAGAGATTCTGCAGAGTGGGAGAATCAGAGATAGAATGAAGCAGAATGATGAAAAAGGGGTCCCTATGTCCCTCCAGCAGTCTAAGCCTATAGCTAGCAGAACTATAGAGATAGATCAGGATAACCTGAGCCACTCTAACTAGAAGCTTTATCAAAAAGGAAAGTTTTAAGCCTAGCCTTAAAGTAGACAGGGTGTCTGCCTCACAGGCTATAACTGGTAGTTGGTTCCACAGGAGAGGAGCCTGAGAACTAAGAAAGATCTGCCTCCCCATTCTTGGCTGGTTCTAGACAGGGCCAACGGGGCCAGTGCCCCTGTAGATCATGCGCTGTGTCCTGGCCCCTGTACTGAAGACATAATAATACAGGGTTTATACATGAATGAGTAACTCTTATTTAATGCTTTTTAATGCTCTTAGAAATAATCTTAATGCCATCAACAAATACCCATGACTTAATCAATGACTTAATCAATTATTTTAATGCCAATTAAGGCCTTAATTTAAAAAATAATAATTTAATGACCTGCAGAAACCCTGTAATACTTTAAAGAAATTCTAATGATGGTCTGCGCTGGAACAGACATAGTAACTGATAGGTCCTTTGGGTCTATTTAATTCTTTTTCTTTACAAATTCTGTTTTAATAATTATTCAAAAACAATAAGGTGATAGCTTCAGTGGTATTGAGATAGGATCCCAGTTTTTATCTGCTAAATGTTTTTTTCTTCACAACAAAATAGAAAAAAAACTGCTCTAAATTTTTACAGATGAATTTAACAGTTTTTATTGAATTCTAATCTAAATTTGATAGAAAACTCCACTTTTAACTTAAATTAAGTCAAAAATATTTAAAATTCCTAAATTATAAATGTATATGGACCTTATAAGACATAGGATTTTTATTGAACCTAATTGAAAATAAATTTCACTTCAGCTCTCTTAATATAATATATTTCATGCTTTTCTTGGCCCCCATGAAAACACCTTGGCCCCCTCCTGGTACCCTGGTACATTTGGTCTAGATCCGCCACTGCTCCCATTCTACTTTTAGAAATTCTAGGAACCACTAGTAAACCTGCAGATTGAGAGCGAAGTGCTCTGTTAGGAACATACGGAACAATCAGATCTCTGATATCAGATGGAGATTAAAAGTATACATCTAAATTTTTTTTTTTTATATATATCGTCTAAACATTGTTTTTTTGGGCCTAAAATTTATGCTTAAATTATGAATTAAAAGGTAATCAGATAAATGGTCACATCACACATATAAATCTTTTAATTTTTTTCCTGTACTAAAGTTCATTAGGAAATATTAGCTAACTGCTGCTGAGCCACAGAGGATATATACGGAGGCCTCTGATTGGTTCATAAAACTGCTACAGAGAAGCTAGCATTAGCATGTCCTCCATGTGTTAAATCAGGTCTGCACATGACATGGAAGTGGAAACATTAATGCAATAAACAATAATTATATAATGTTTTTAGATCTATTTGTGATGTAGATATGTTTGTTTTTCACCTTCATCCTTCTTATACACATAAATCTAACTTTTAGTGGCTGTGGCTTTCCATACCTGACGCAGTTTAAGTCTTTTGTATTTTTTGTTTCTGTCTGAGTGGGAAGGTTAGATGTGGTTAAAGGTGGGCGGTACCTGCGGTCTGTTCCTCAGCCGACAGCAGCGGTTCCGTTTCTCTTTATCACAGCGATGGGTCGCTGGCCGACTCAGAGCTCAGGATGCGTGTTTCCCTCTCTCTGCCGCTAGCCGCCAAGTATTTCATGCTTTACTGGAGCGGCTTAATGAACTCAGAGTCAGAAGTTGTGTCAGTGGACAAAGTGTTCACTGCTGGGGGGATAATAGGGAGAAACAATAAATAGAACGGGTTCATCTAGACATCAGGTCTACACTTTCCTTTACAACAAGGCCTACAAAAAATAATGTAAAATTCTCATCTGGACCTGGGGTCATAATGTTTGTCTCTATTCTATTAACATTTCTCTATCTGTATAATTGGTCTGTTCAATGCGTTGTCTTCTCAATTCAGAGGGCCCCCTGCCTGTCTTTGCCTACAGCCCCAAATTTCCTAAATCCACCCCTGGCCATGAAAGGTGGTTGTGAATAATTCGCCTGGAATCATCTTCCCAATTTGAGATTAGCATTATGTAGGAAAATCCTCCCAGCTAAACGGTGATTGTAAAGCTTTAGACCTGTTTAACTGTGACAGGTGGTCCAGATGAAAAAGGAGGCTAAGCCATGGTGGTCCAGAGTGTTGTGGAAAGTGATGCAATGGTTCAGACTGAACATCTCAGAACGTTAAGCTAAACATCAGATGTTTGATGTTCTGTGGTTTTGATCATTTGGACCTTCCTGAACCCATCCGTCAGACCGTTCGACATCTTCATCCTGCTAGCCATCTTTGCTAACTGCGTGGCTCTGGGAGTCTCCAAACCATTTCCTGAAGATGACTCCAACTCCACCAACCATGACCTGGTGAGTTCTATGCTTTTATTGTGTAGGGCTGACCTCCAGAATAAAGCTCCAGGCTGTTCTCGGCTGTGGAGGCAGCGGTCCAGGAGAAACGCTGGAGCTGCAGATGATTGACAGATCTGTGATCGGTTCTGAGGACTTTCTGCTCTGTTGCTTCATCTCGCTCTCTCTGTCCTCTTTGTCGGTGTCTCTCCACCTTCAGCTGGACTGAGCTTGTTGTTCATGCAGTCACTTCCTGTTGGAATGATGTCTGCCCCTCGCTCCGAGCTGCAGATTCCGGTTTGTTCTGAGCTGAGTTCAGGAGAACTGAGTGATATTCATTAGTGCTTCCACCAGCCGAGCAGAAGGAATTCTAACATTTCACTCAGTCCTCATCCATGTTCTCCTTCTACCCTGATTTTCAGGCCTGCCTTTTGTTTCTGGGGATTTAGTTCTGTTTTGCAGTTTTAATGGATGTTGTTCTGTGTTTCAGGAACAAGTGGAGTACGTCTTCCTCATCATCTTCACCATAGAGACCTTCCTGAAGATCCTGGCCTACGGTTTGGTGATGCACCCCAGCTCATACATCCGTAACGGCTGGAACCTTCTGGACTTTGTCATCGTCATTGTCGGGTAGGAACACAGAGGATCCAAAGGTCTCAGATATCCTCTCAGCCCAAAGGTTCTTCTGCCTGGTTCTGTTTCTGAATCCAAGCACCTGAACGGTCTTAACCAGAACCTTCAGTGCATTCTGTCTGTCAAACTAACTCAAAGCAATTTATTTATACAGTAGCAGCCATTGAAAAATGTCCCTTCCCGGTCAAAATGCAGCCGAATTGCAGCTAAATCCCCTCCAAATTCCAGCCACTGGCCTTCTCTTGGCCATGCCTATTTTCACTCTGACTCCACCCTTCACTTAATTACATGGTCTGACTGAGGAGATGGCGCTTCTCTTTTTAGATCTTAATGTCCACAAATCATGACAGAATATTTTAGATGTTTAAATAGTAACTGTAGGGGGCCAGTCAATGACCAGCCAAATTATCAGCCAAGGATCAGCCAGGGATCAGCCAATGACTAGCCAAGATGAGCTAATGATCTCAGCCAATGACTCAGTCAAGGACCAGCCAGGACCAGCCAAGGACCTCAGCCAATGACTGTGCCAAGGACCAGCCAATGACCAGCCAAGGACCAGGGCCAAGGACCAGCTAAGGATCTCAGCCAATGACTAGCCAATGACTAGCCAAGGACCAGCTAAGGACTAGCCAGCTGGGACCAGCCAATGACCAGCCTGGTAAGGACAGCCAAGGATCAGCCAAGGATCAGCCAACGACCAACCAGCCAAGGACCAGCCAATGATCAGCCAAGGACCAACCCAAGGACTAGCCAAGGACCAGCCAAGGACCAGCCTAAAAGAGTGGGGAAATTTCGAATGGTTACTACTGTACCTCTGAGGTGGAGGAACAATTTGTAAAAAAAAAACTCCTGTCTTCCTTTGAAAGAATGGTAGTAGCAGAGGCATGCTGTGGGGATTGTTCTTCGGTTTTGAAGCTGGGTTAGAGCTGATGAGAAGATGCATGTATGTAGGTTCCCCTCTTCCAGCGGAAGACCCACCCTGAACATCCAGTGGATGGGTTGGCCAAGCCAAAGCCCTGGCCTACATCCAACTGAGATTCTTTGAATTTCCACAGAAGTTCTGCATCCAATCTGAATGAGCTTAAGCTGTTTTGTTTAGAAGAAACCATCAGTCTGGAGACAAATGCCAGAAGACCTGCAGATGGACCTGCAAACAGAGGTGGTTCTAAAGAGCTCTGGATTAGGGGGTCTAGATGTACACCTCACTGTCAAAATTTCAACAAATCTGAAAACCTTCAATCATTTCTCTCGTCTTGGTACTTTGGCACCAGAGTTTTCAGTAACATAGCACAAATACTTTATCTCACTTAAGTAGAAATGTTGGATAACTATACTTTACTGGATTATTTCATAGACAAGCTTTTACTTCTACTTCTTACATTTTTTGCAATTATCTCTACTTTCTAACTCCTTAGGGCCCTGTCACACCTTGCCGATTTATCCAGCGTATGCCTGACGTCCCAGAGTCCCCTAAAACGCTGTCATACGTTGAACTTTTGATGTATTTTTTTAATTTGGGGCGCATACATAGAGTACTTTTGACCCCTCAGCACCACTCTCAGTCGGCCGGAGAAGTTTTTGGTTCAATGAATCAAACCTCAAAGAGGAGTCAGGGTGCGAATTGGTTTGAAAGGCTTTAAATCCATTGGAGCGTGAGCGTGAGCCCCGCCATGCTGACTCAGAGGTCGGACCCGGGGATGCTGGTTCTTCCTGCTGTATTGACTTTAAATCCTGCAAATCTTGACCGTCTTCCTTTGTGCTGGTTGGTGTCCTCGCTGCAGGACAGGAGACATGACTGGGTATCCTCAGAGCAATGATGACGCTAATGGTGATAAAGCCTGTTGTCATGGTAACACTGCCTGAGGATAGTTCGTTCCACTTTGCTGCATCCGACAGAGATGGATCTTCAAAACACATTCAAAGATATTGGTGTTTATCACGACAGACTTACTGAGAATAAACAATGAAGATTTGAACATTTGACCTTGTGAAGGTCACTGCTAGATTAATGCAAGATTTGCCTTTTCTGAAGGTTGATTTTTCTAAAGATTTGACTCTAATCTAATGAAAGTATGACTTTTTAAATTTGACTTCATTAAAGTTTTGACTTCATTCATGATTTATCTTTTTTGAAAGTTGACTTTTCTGAGGGTTTGACTTCATTGAAACGGTGACAATTGATGGTTTAAATATATGAGAATTCTCCTTTAAATTATGTTGTTAAGGTTAATTGGAGGTTTTTATGGGCCTAAATGCAGAGTTGAGGAGGCAGAGGTCAGTTTTTAAGATTTAATCAGGGGCAAAAACTCCAAAAGTACAAAATGGTGAAAACCAAACAAAATTAGAAAACCTTTGGGAAAACACACATGGGGAGCAAAGAGACGACGGAGCAACAAAACAACAAGGAACCAGCAAACAGTGATGTTATGAGATGAGCCGAGGCTTCGAGGCGTGTGTCGAGTAATGGAGGGCAGCGTTTACCCGAAGCGCGTGTCGAGGCATGATTCATTTAGGGGAGGGGCCAAAATTGACTACGTCCGAAGCCTCGCTACCGTGATCCCATGCGATCGCTTCAGGAGTGCTTCAGACCGCTCGAGAACTTCGGCAGTCATTTAGACAGCCTCAGTGTTCAGTCGGGATGTGGGAGTTTGTGGGAGAGTTGCTGTCAGTTGGATAGAGTTTGGATAGATTCTAGGAATAGAATAGGCAGAATAGGTGAGGTCTTCTGTTCCGAGGTAAAGGGGTTGGGGCTGCGATGATAGCGGGAAGGAATCAACTCTATCGCTGCACTGTAGGTTTTTCCACCCCCTCTGTTTAAGCTTGGTTTTTGTTTCTTAACATAGATAACTTCCTTCACGGACCGCTCAAACCACCTATCTTCTTTGTCAAAAATATGAACATTCTGGTCCTCAAAAGAATGGGGCATTGCAGGCTAACAAAGATGTATATATTTATTTAATGTATTTTTATTTTGAATGTAATGTAACATGCTTCTTTTATGTATTTATTTTGCTTATAATGGAATTGCTATAGCAGTGTTTTTATGTATGAATGGGGTGGGACACTAAACCCCATTTCCACTACCTTTTTAAAACTGTGCCTATATTGGTCAGAGCATGTTAAGAAAGATAACTGTTGAGTGTAAATGGCAGGCACAACTGAACCGGACCAGCGCTAACATATGGTACTAGTTGATCAGTAGGGCTCGGTGCGGTTCAGTTCTGGCTGAAACTGCGTGTCCTGTACAGTCAGCCTCCGTAATCAGGAAATTTCAGACATTCAGAAGAATCCCAGCTTCCCTACCCTATGCCACACGATTTCCAGTGATGATTCTGCTTAGCAGTGTGATGAACCTCATCGTCTGTCATTGTTTCCTACCTCTGTAAGCCCTGATTAGACTATCGTTTGTCGTATCCACTTCCCAAAAGCCAACTCTGTCTGGTAAATTCACCAAAGGCTGACTTCTTCTGCCTGACTCTTCAGAAACAACGAAATATCACAATTATAACCAAACATAACTTCCTAAATATAAGGGCACCTAATATTAAGGGCACAGCTTGATTTGTTGGATTCACTCCCTCAAACACAGAGAGCAGTAGTATCGTTACTAGAAGGCAAGGAACCGTGCTAGTGTGATGAGAAAGCTTGGTCATAAGGGACCGAGGAGCTCAGCATGGATTAGCTTTCAGAGGGTAGGAGTAAATGGGGCAAAGGTTTGGACTATGTAGGTGCCAGAGTCTGTACCCAGGAAAAATTTCCTTTGGGAGAATAAAATTCATCATCATCGTCATAATCCTTATAATTTTTTGTTTTTCGATTTTTTTACAGATTATTTAGTGTTGTCCTGGAGACTATGACTCATAAATCAAGCGGTGAGCAGGCGACCACCCATCACATGCCAGGGAAACCTGGAGGTCTGGACGTCAAAGCTCTGAGAGCTTTCAGGGTGCTGCGCCCTCTCCGACTGGTTTCTGGAGTCCCCAGTAAGTTTTCTGGCTGGGAATTGAATACTATGTGTCCTACATGAGATCAGCTCTTTGTGTCCATCAGGTCTGCAGATCGTCTTGAACTCCATCATGAAAGCCATGGTTCCTCTGCTCCACATCGCTCTGCTGGTTCTTTTTGTCATCATCATCTATGCCATCATTGGTTTGGAGCTCTTCATCGGACGTATGCATAGGACCTGTTATTACATCGGGACAGGTACCAGACACAGTGTGACGAGTCTGTTCACGTCTTTACACTCCAGAGGTATCATGAAAAGCTTCAATCAGAAAGATATTTGGTGCAATAATTTTAAACCCCAAAATGGTAGAATTCTAAGATGGCAAAGATCACATCAATGCCCATTTGGGAAATCAAACAATCGTCTAAAAACCTGATGATGAAGCATTCAGAGTTAGCCTCTCTCTATTAGGCGTTTGGCATGTTTGGTTTTAATAGCTTTATGGAACCGGGACCTTTAAATAGCCACCACTGTAAAACCGTATAAGGGCCTCAAACATTGTGGAAATGTTATTTCATAAGAAAGACAGGGTACACTATGTGTAAAGACTCAGAAGACTGGGCCCAGAATTCAGGCAGACAGACTAAAGTGATTAATAAAAAGCGTTTATTAACTGCCCTGGGATCTGTGGCTCGTCAGCTAGGACTAGATTGCTGGAATCTCTGTAAAGGGAGAAACACAGGTTAGTGACCACGAAACTTGACGGGGAGCGATAGCGGGCATGGGAGTCAATGACCTGGTTATGAAGTTCAGTCTGAGACCAGAAGGAGGAGTGGAATCCAGCCGGTTGGTTTTCCACCGCACGTGGCGTAAGCCTCCCATAAAGTTCCAGGAGTTGAAGCCAAAGGAGCTGCAGAGCAGACTGGCGAGCAGAAGCCAGCTCATGACGAAGAGCAGAAGTATCCGGAAGGAGAATCCAGAGATGGTGTTGATGAATAAGCAGAAGTCAAGGCCAGAGATGGAGGAGATCAGGAAGAGGTATCTAAAGGGAAATCCAAGCGAGGGTCAGGAGACATATTCAGGATTGGATTAGCAGGCAGAATGCAATGGAAGTCCGTAGAGCAGGTCAGGCAAACGAATGGAGAACAGGGGCAGGCAAACTCAGAAGTCTAAGAGCAGAGAGAAACTAATCCCGGGATTAGGCAATCAGACTAAACACACTGGGGTATGCTACTAAAGAACTCTCACATAGTTTAAAAAGGAACTAGAACAAACCTCTTTATGGTTTGTTTTGTCTTCTCATGGCATTGGCTGCTTGGGTCTTGGTCTTCTCAGATTTTTTTCTCTTGAGGTATTGTTTCTTTAGGAAGTTGTCTCTTCATGGTTGTGGCTTCCCATAGTGTGTTTGTAGGCTTTTGTCTTCTTATTGTATAGTCTCCTTGGGCTGTTGCGTCCTCTGTTGTCTATTCGGGATGTTGTCTCTTAAGACTATTTTCTCTTTATGATACTTACGTCTAAGGGTCTCCTTACGTTGTATTTCCTCAAAGTCTTGTCTCAGGTCAGAAGGGATTCACCAGAGTCAGCAAACAGAACTTCTTCTCGGTATTTGGGGGCAAGATTTGACAGTTTCTGATGATGCCAGTTGACATGTGACATCACTGGTGAACCTCAGGAGATTCCAGAATCCGTCCAGGCTTATTTGGAGTAATCCTCCTTTGACAGTTATACATTGGTCCAAGGGAATGCACAGGGTCAGATCCATGGGAGCACGGGCAGGCAGAAGGTCAAAGCTTGTGATCCGAGATCCATACAGGGAAGAATCTGAGACCGAGGTCAGGGCACAGAAAACAGGTCCAAAAGATCCAAAAAACACACTATGATAGGTTCAGCCAGGGTCAGAGAATCAGGAGACAGAATCGGGTCAGAATTAGGCAGGCAGACAGGTTTACAGGAATGCTGGATAAAACTTGCAGATGGCTCATAATAATCTGGCAGTAATGACTGGTCTGAGAGCTGGCTATATAGTCAGGTAAACGAGTGGATCTGATGGAGGATGATTGGAAATGGGGAGGAACTCTCTGGTGAGTTGCCAGGTATCATGACAGGTATCGGCACTAGGGTTTTGTCTCACCATGGTATTCTTTCTCTAGGGTGTTGTGTCCTCATCATCTTGTCTCTTCATGGAATTGTGTCTTTAGGGTTTTGTCTCCTAACAGTATTGTAATATCGTCTCTTAAGGGTTAAGACCCCATAGGGTGTAATTTTCTCTGGTTTTGTGCCCTAATGATATTTTCTCTATCTCTTCATGGTATGTCTCTTTGAGGCAGGGATGGGCAATTCCTGTTCCTGTCCTTCAGGGCCGGTATCCTGCAACTTTTAGATGTGCCTTTGGTTTGACACACCGGAATCATGAAATTAGATGATTGAGAGGGCTTTGGAGGAACTAACTGCATGCTGAAGAGGTAACTCAGTCATTTGATTAAGGTGTTTTGGAACAAGGATGGATCTTAAAGTTGCAGGATACCAGCATTCAGGATATGGAATTGCCCACCCCTGCTTTAAGGTGTTGTCTCCTCATGGTGTCTTTTCTTCGGGGTAGTGTCTGGTATCATCTACTCAAGATATTGTCTCATTACAATGTAGTCTCACAGTGTGTTGTCTCCTTAGGGTGTAATCTTCTCAGGGTCTCCTTTCATGATGTTGTGTCCTCATAGAGTCATCTTCTAAAATATTTACACATCCTTTCAGATACAAACGGAAAAAAGAGTGTACATACACCTAAACACCTGTGGTCGGAAAATTTGGATTTCTCTCGTCTCATATATTTAGTTATTATTTAGCTATTCATCCAGTGAAATATGTTTTTACTCATTTTGTTTCACCTGCAAGGCTAAGTGAAGGGGTGGATTTAGACAAAACATACTTATTCCCACGGCAAGCCAAATTGTTTCTCAAGGTTTGTTAAAGTGTGTGTAATTTGTTTTGACTCTGACACAACCTTCACGGTTTTTTTCATCAACATAAGTAAGGTAAAATAAACTCTGTATGTCAGAAAAGGGCTGATTACCGAGCAGTAACGGCCGTATGATGAACTGTTCTCTCTTTGCAACGATATGAAAATAAAGTGCAGACTGAGTGAAATCCGTTTATTTTACTAGAGTGAATAGTTGAATACTTTTTCCCCCACTATAACACCCCTGATGACAATCAAACAGAAGATCATCCCATTCCATAGACTGCTCTGGTATAAGCTGGTCTTTATGTAAATATTATCTGCTACATTTTCTTCAACATATTAATTTAGCAGGTATCTGCAAATGTTTCTATCTTTGTTTTTGAACTGTGGTTAATATTTTCTGTGGTAAATCTACTTTAAAGGCTCTAAGGATGCCTTTTTTCTATAAGGGTATTTTATTTCAGTCTTCTTTCTATATGTGAATTCTGTGTCTCATCCAGTTTTCATGATGGTCTCATAAAGATGAAATATTCTTGATTTTTATCCCTCCGTTTCCTAGATAATTTTGTAGAGGATGAGCCAGTGCCGTGTGCGTTTGCTGGACACGGCCGTCAGTGCAACGTGAACGGTTCTGAATGTCGGGGGAAGTGGGACGGCCCCAACGGTGGAATCACCAACTTTGATAACTTCTTCTTTGCAATGCTGACAGTATTCCAGTGCATCACCATGGAGGGATGGACAGACGTACTATACTGGGTAGAAACTCAACCCCCTTCAGTTCTCCTGTCCTCAGTTTGGTCTGTGTTTTAATAATCACTCTTTATGTCCTGGTCTCTCTCCTCAGATGAACGATGCCATCGGCTTCGAGCTGCCATGGGTTTATTTTGTCAGTCTTGTCATTTTTGGCTCCTTTTTTGTTCTGAACCTGGTTCTGGGAGTCCTCAGTGGGTGAGTTTGTCTCTCTGGTATGAAAACCATGAGAGTCTGATGGTGAAACTGGATTAGAACGGATCTTCGACTGAATGTTATTTCAGAGAGTTCAGTAAGGAGAGAGAGAAGGCGAAGGCTCGGGGAGATTTCCAGAAGCTCCGGGAAAAGCAGCAGATGGAGGAAGATCTTTGTGGATACATGGACTGGATCACTCAGGCTGAGGACATGGATGAACTGGATGAGGACGGAAACTCAAGTAAGTCAGACTCATCATAGCTGATTGGCGTTTTCGTCAGGTTTCGTCCTTCAGCTCAGCAGTATAACATCCTGCAGCAGTAAAGAAGTTCTGATGTCAATCATAGAGGGTGATAATCCAGACTGGGCAGAATCCGTGGCTCAGCTCTGCACTAGATAACAGCTCAGATTAACGACTTTCACTGGATCAAATGGGAGGGCTGTTCTGCAAATGAAATCCTGCTGCAGAATCAGGTCATGTGAGAGCGGTTCACTCTCAGTCACATGCAGAGAGTGACTGAACGGACCATCGGCCAGCTCACACAGAGCACCCAGATCACCAGAGCACCCAGATCACCAGAGCACCCAGATCAC
>JAGKQL010001286.1:52731-70779 GCA_018398635.1 Cyprinodon brontotheroides
ATAACTTCTGTTTTGTCTGCATTCAGAAGCAGAAAGTTAAGAGTCATTCTAGTTCATACTTTTAAACGCGCCAGATCCGCCGGGTTTATGTAAAACAGCCGTCAGAGAGTTTTGATGACCAGAGAAATGGAGTGACCTGTGAAACGTTTTGTGTTTCAGAGGTGGGATCACCGATCTGGATGTGGTGGCGCTGCTCAGGAGGTGATTCAGCCTCCTCTGGGATTCGAGGCTTTGTCCCTCACAGGGTAGCCCTGTAAGGTAAGGCGGGAGACATGTAAACCTTTCATGTAAGTTTTTACTCACTCTAAGATTGGTTTAGTATTAAGTGTTGCATTGATACGATACCGGGTATCATCGCGGGGCCCCCGATCCAGCATATCTATAATGGTGGTATCTGGTTTGGCCAGTACCAACCAATAGGGCACTGGATACCATTTTGAGAGCCAAAAGTTTCTTTTAACTATTGCCACCCATTCAGGTAGGCAATAAAAAGTTCTACTGGATTCACTTCTTATTAGGTCTTTTCTATGTTTCACTAAGGTAGGCGCTTGGCTATTGTGGACCAAGCCATGATGGCGTACATTATTTACATCCCAGTGTAGTCTAAAGTTCTTCATTTATACACACATCAATTTCAAACAGATGTATCAGTATGGGCGATATTATACAGTTGTGGTACCGGGGCCAAATAATGGCATCAGTTGGAACACTATTTTAATATCACATTATTTCTTAATTTTTGATTTTAAAAGCACTCCAAAAACCATCATACATAAGCAAGCATTGCTTAAATTAATTATATTTCCACTTAGTAATTTGATTCGTAAAAAAGATGATTTGGAGATGGAATGAGTATTTTTACTCAACAAAAAAGATATTTAGATTATATGTACCTTCTTGAAAAAAAAGACAACGCAATTGCTTTTTTCTTATTTCAAATGTAAATTTTATTATTCCAGGTGTCTCAGTTACCTGCTCAATTAAAGATAAAATGACTTATTTGTATTTCCCAAACAACCAGTAGTTGTTTATTCATGATACATTTGAACAAGAAAAAAATAAGAAGATCATTTCTAATGAATCAGTGGAAAAAAAATCAGTGGCAAGGAATAATCAACGGATCATTATTTATACCTAAAACTAATATGTTTGCGGTGATTTAATGAATTTAGCGTCGGTAAGAAAATAACAATTTTTATTCCGATCACTGAGTCTGGGAGCGGCCATTTTTGCCCAAATATAGTAGCCCCTCCCTCCTGCCATCTTCCAGCAGTGACGTCACGGTGCGGTAAGCCTAGCGCCATTCTCCCCGCTTTCCAAGCTAAATCAATGGGAACTACTAGACACATCTGCAATCAACAACAATTATTGAAGATTTCCAGAGGACTTCACCATTGAAATTCACCAGAGCTATAGTGAAACTGACAATGCCCACGTGCATGGCAGCTGGATGCTGGAATACATCGGGTAAAAGTGAAAAAAAGAGTTATTCCACCTTTCTGATTCCTGATCCTCCACGGACGGGTTGGTCGTTGGATCGCCAACTTGAAGTGAAGGGGAGTGATTTGCCATCCCGAACTTCTGGCAGAGAAAACCCCGTATATGTAGCCGCCAACATTTTGGAATGAAGAATGTTTTCAAGATGACTTGGATATTGAAGCGCTTGTAAAACAATTGTGATACAGCACTCGGGACTTGATCAAATGCGATACCGCGACCGCAGACGTCCACTACAACAACCGGTAGGTAAGGTGGCAGTAGTGTTCTTTGACTAAACATGGATGCCTCCAGTAAAGCACATCTACATGAAAAATTACTCTGAATTAAAAAACACTGATCATTTGTGAACAGGATGGAATCATTTCACATTTAAAAAGTGCTTTCAGAAGTTTGAATTTCTTTTCCAGTAAATTTAATCTTGGGAGGATTTGGGGGATAAATTCTGCCAGCCAGAGCCTCCTTTATCATCAACGAAAATGAGAACCTGGATTGTAGAACCGCCTCTTCACAAACTTCGGCCGGATTATTTCCATGTTCTCAGATCTTCTTTATTAGATGCTCAGTCTATCCAGACAGGTGTTCCGGGACGCGTCGTGAAGGTCCTCAGAGCAGAACCGCCTGGTATACTGGCAGACCAGGCAGAGAAGGTGAGGGCCTGCACCCTCTCCTCTTCCTCTCACCCTCAGCGCCTGGTGGCCAGCCGCGCGAACCTCCTGAATGCTGATGGGATGGTGACCTTTACCGCCACGCTTAAAACAGGTTCAAGACCGCTCAAGATCCAAGACTCGAAGGTGCGCTCCATCATGGAGGACGAGTTCCGCCGATGATAAAACCCTACAGGAATTCAACAACAGCCTAAATGAAGCTTGTTGAAGGGACTCTTTTAGAACCTGAGTTTTATCCACAACACAGCAGCCGCTGTTTTCAGCTCTGGTTTGTATACTCAACCCCTCCCAGTGTTACAAAATAAATCACAGCATCATCTGTTAATATTCTGATCCTGTGATGATATGACATGGTAAATGATGTAGTGTAATAAGATCTGAGTTAAGCTGAAGTACACTGTACCATTTCTTTGCCCTTTTTGGGCTGACTTTCCAGTCTTGCAAGAATTTTTCGATCGAGCGACTTTCAGCCTGATGGTGCGTGGTGTAGCTGTACAGGGGGTAACGAGGGGCGGTCAGCCTCTAACGACCACCTCCCCATCAGGAATCATAAGGTCTGGAGAAAATCAAACATGTTTGATTTTCAGTCGGCCGTCTTAAGGTGGTCGTAGGTAAATCGCTCAGTGGGCAAACAAGGTTCCTGCTTCTTCTTCTTCTTCCTCTCAAATATAAACACAGCAGCATGGTGGGGGTGCAATGAGTGAAATGGAGTTCTTTCTGTCAAACTGACATACCGTAGTAGCCACGTTTGCTCAGCCATGTCTTTGTCCAAATATGCCGTTGTGTTTTCTTTTTAGGGCTTTCAGCACAAAATTGCACAAATTTCTAGTTTCACTCTAGTGAGCTTCATATTCCTCTTCTACTCGTTGGCTTCCAGATAGACGAGTCCGAGTAGCGCCATCTCACTGCGGAGCTGAGACCCACCTGGTTTTTAGACGTAGAGTGTGAGCAGGTAGATCGCATCAGAGCGTCGGGTCGCACAGTGAGAGAACAAACATCGTGAGCTATATGAAGAAACCGCAGGGTTTCGTCATATATAACAGTGTGACTTGTGGCTGTGTGCAACAATTAAAAAAATCACAGTGTATGCCCAGATTTAGGGGGAGTGTGAAAATATTTAAAAAGGAAAAGCCCTAAGATAGAGCCTTGGGGAACGCCACATATGATTTTTGTGGTGTCTAATGTAAAGCTACCTTCTAACACACATTCCCTGTCCTTCAATGGGATTCAAACCAGTCCAGTCTGAACCAGAAAGGCAGACCCACTTTTTTTTTTTAACTTACTTTACTTTATTTCAATTTTTACAACTTACATACAAGCCCACATTTAGTCTGCTGTTTTTTCTACTTACAATATACTTAAAACAACTTTTAAAATATGAGCATCAGGCTAAACTTTGGAGTAAAGCAGGATACATGATTAAAGATGAGTAACATAAAAATATAGATATAGTTGGTAAATTAATCAGCAGTTCAAATGGAGTGAAATAAGAATAAATAAATGAAAATATATAAATACCGATAAGGCAAGTTAGTGTGTTTGATCCCTTGCATGCCCCTTACAAATGGAAGGTTAGAAGGAGAATTTCAATGAGTGCCCTATAAAGGGTTAAGATGTAAACTTATAGCCTGTCTTTGACTCCGCCCCCTTTGGATGCTGCTCCAGGTAATCCTGACCAAGAGAACGAGGAGCTGAGGGCGATCATCAAGAAGATCTGGAAGAGGATGAAGCCGAAGCTGCTGGATGAAGTCATTCCTCCTCATGAAGGTAGAGACACCCCCCTGTAGGAACCTCAGTCTCTGTTCGCTGCTCTGAAGACTCAACCTTTGTTCTCTCCATCTGCAGAGGAGGAAGTCACCGTCGGGAAGTTTTATGCCACTTTCCTCATCCAGGATTATTTTAGGAAGTTCAGGAAGAGGAAGGAGAATGGAAATGTAGCCGGAGAGTCCGACTCTCCAAATCCGTCTGCTGTTCAGGTCAGTCTTTCTCCATGTTGTCCCTCAGTAACAAGTTCATCTACCAAATAAATGTGAGCTACTTCATTTTCATCGGTGTGAACTGAACTATGAGCTCATTCTTTTAGCTATGAACAGCGTTGTTAGTAACTCTGAGGAGGACAGAGCACCGTAAACCCAGCAGGAAGTGATGCAAACCAAAGACTAGATGCAATGATACGTCAACATCGAACCATCAACACTAAATAAAACAGCCATAAATAAAGGAATTTTAAAAATCACACAATTAAGCCTCTTTTCCCATGTTTTTATCAAAAACATAACACATAAACATAAACATGTGCACAAATAAGGAATAGTTGTATTAACCATACATGTAAACAGAGTTTTATGGGGCCCCCAGGAACTCGGGGCCCTAGGCACCTGCCTATTGTTGCCTAATGGATTCTGATGATGTCTGGACCTCTGACCAAGCATGATTGATGTCTGCTGGTTACCAGCTTCCTTCCTCCACAAACTAAAGAGACTTCTTTGTGTTGCGGTGCAGCTCTGTAAGGCTGGTCTCAAGACCCTGCAGGATCTGGGTCCAGAGATGCGTCTGGCTCTGAATGAAGACCTGGAGGAAGGAGAGGAGGTGGAGGAAATGATGGAGGGTGAGGAGTTGGAGAAGAACGCTGGCTATAAGGTGCTCCCCTCTGGTTTGCTCAGTTTTATGAACATTTGTTGTTTAGAGCAGGTTAAGGTTATGTTCTCATGTGTGTGTCTGCAGACGGAGAATGGATTCGGGGCAGAGAATCGACGTGGTTCCTTACTGACCCCTACTGGTAAAACACAGCATTACATACTACATTGCATTATGGGGTTTCCTAATGATACTGCCACCCGTGGCTTAAACGCTGTATTTCTATTAACAAAAAGGAATTTTAACTCAACCAAAGAAGCAAACGCATTCAACATAATCTTGTCACTTTTAAACGCTAATATGTAATTAGGGGAAATGAATATACAGCGGGTATTGAATGTACTGTAGACCCCTTAGACTCAGATTTCAGCTTCAAAAACCTCCAATGCAGCGATAGAGTTGATTCCTTCCTGCTATTATTGCAACCTCCACCCCTTTACAGGAGAACAGAAGACCTCACCTGTTCAGCCAGGCCAACAATGAAAGTCTCTCTGCGAAACTCTTAATCCTGCTCAGGGATCCAGAGTGAAGGCTGTGGAGAGGGGCTCTTGAACAGAGAACCTCTGATTCCAAGCTCTATGCCCCAAAACACAAGGCCATCACTCCCAGGCATAACTATTCACAGTGTCATAAGTATTCAGGACCCTTTGCTCAGTATTGGATAGAAGCAGCTTTTGAGCTATTACAGCCATGAGTCTTCTTGGTAATGACGAAACAAGTCTTTTCCCACCTGGATTTAGGGATCCTCTGCCATTATTCCTTGCAGCGTTGAGCGTTGTCCGGACTGCCATTTTCAGGTCTCTCGCAGACATGCTCCATTGGGTTTAGGTCAGGGCTCTGGCGCTGGTTCAGCCAGGAATGGTGACAGAGTTGTAATTCTACCTGTGTGCTTAGGGTCATTGTCTGGTTGGAAGGTGAACTTTCGGCCCAGTCTGAGGTCCTGAGCAGTCTGGAAGAGGTTTTCTTCCAGGATATCTCTGTACTGTACATTCATCTTCCTTTCAATGGCAACCAGTCGTCCTGTCCCTGCAGCTGAAAATCACCCCCATAGCATGATGGAGGCTTTTAGGTCCCGGTCCATAAGTTCTGAAACTCAGAGAAAAATGTTGCAGACTGTCTTTCTTAACAGCACTTCAGGTATGAGATGTCAACCATCATGACTTAGCCTTGGTCATTCTGTAAAGCGGGGCCTTTTGCCTGAGTCTTGTCATGGGAAAAAAAAAGTATTCAACTATTCATTCCTGTTAAATAAACAGAGATCAATGGGTTTCACTTGATTTTATCTTTGCAAAGAGAAAACAGTTCATTATACAGCCCATATTGCACGGTAATCAGCCCTGTTCTGTTCTGGCCCTGTTCGTTCCCCCTTACTTACAATAATGGAAAGTAGTCAGAGTCAAAACAAGTTAGAGACTCTTTGGTTAAACAGTAACATGTTATGAATAAACCTTGAGAAATAATCTGTCTTCTTATGGGAATAAGTATGCCTTGTCTACAAACACCCCTCACTCAGCCATTGTGTGGACTTGCAAGTGAAAAGACTGGAGTGAATAACTTATAGTAAGTAAAAAGCATAAATCTATTTTTATGAAATAAGAGAAATCTAAATTTTCTCCCACTCACGTCTCCTGCTGATGTCCTTCTTCCAATGTGAACCCCTGTAGATGAAGGGATGTCTACCAGAACCAGGACACTTTTGGATTCTGGTCTGATATTCACTTCGAGGTCCAAAACAAAACCAGATAATTGAATCACTAGATTTAGAAAAGTAGAAAATAGAAGAAATAAGAGTAACTTGATTAGAAAACAGAAGAGGGCAGCAGAGACTGGGTTCGCTACTGACAGCTTATTGGGGCTTCTCTCTAGGTGACGGTGGCATTTCTAATGGCAGTCTTATCCAATCGAAGTTGGCTCCCCTCACCAAGATGATGAATGGAAATGAACGCGTGACGCAGGATCTTCGCCGCGGAGACAGTATGAGGTCATCAACAGCCAGTCGACGCCGGGCTGTCCTTAAAGAACGCCTGCCAGACCACACCCAAAACCCACCGCATACTACAAATATGGAAGGTGTGTCAACACGCAGTCAAAGTTCAGCCCCGTCCCACCTCACCCACCCTCTGATGAAGTGTGTGCACCTGCTGAAGAGCACCAAGGTTAATAGTGCAGGTTATAAAACATGTTCTTGTTGGTCTGCAGGAGAGACTCCTGGAGGAATGGAGACGTGGACGTTTACGGAGAGCATGGTTACTACAGCCGAGAGGAAGACAACGAGAGCGTCACTTCCAGAGACAGGTATGCTCAGAAATAAAAGCAGCCCAGCGGGGGTGGGGTTGGATCTGTAAATCTGATTTTTTTTGGGTCATAACATCTAGAATCATATGTTGCAGCTAATATACGCAGCGGTTGAAATAAGAATCATTTACTTTACCATTGAGTTCCGTCCCAGTGTTCACGGGGACGGACCCGACTTTACACGAGTGAATCAAGTGAATGTGATTGGTCGGCTATCAACGGGGCGGGATTGTTGTCGTGGAAGGTTCACAAGCAAGTTTAGTTGTGACCGGTGTCTCGGAAGCATCTAGCTAACCAGTTAGCATCTTAGTGCTAATAGGTAGAACCCTGGAGTGGAACTCAATGAGAAAGAAAATGATTCCGATTTCTTATTTCGGCCGTTGTGTATATTAGCTGCGACATATGAATCAAGATGCTATGACCCAAAAAATTTGATTGACAGATGACGTTGATATATGATTGGCTGAATTTAGGTGTTCAGGCTGACGTATACCAAACTGTATACTAACTGTATATAGATAAAATTAATCATGAAGGGAAAGTCGAGTTTACAGCAGGTAACTAAAGAGGTCGTCACCGACAACACATAAAAGAATAGAATCGCCAACCATTTGTTTACAGACATTACCCTGATGACTCCCACTACGGAGACCTCCAGGACGACCACGGCCCGTACACCAACGGTAGTTATGGTGTCGGTTACAGCGAGGGCAGAAGGACAACTCGACGCCGTTTGCTTCCTGCCACGCCCATGGGTAAGACGATGACTGGCAGCTGGTCACTGTGACATCACACCCAGTTGACATAGTCTGTCTTTGCTGATCAGGTCGGAAACCATCCTTCAACATCCAGTGTCTGAGGCGGCAGGGCAGCAGTGATGACCTGCCGATTCCTGGGACCTACCACCCAACATCCCCACCACGCCGCTCGCGACCTCAGGTATCCTATCGCATAGCCGGTGTTCTGTCAGACCAGCGTACCTATAGTCTATACGCATGCGCAAGATGTCAGATTTGTGTTTATCCCTTTAGTTTTGTACAAAAAATAGACTTTAAACTACCTCAACGGGTTTGTTTTCCTTTAAATTAAATTAAATTGAACATTATTGACTTACATTGGAGAAATTTATCTCTGCATTTAACCCATCCCCTTGGGGAGCAGTGGGTTGCCATTGTACGGCGCCCGGGGAGTAGTGTGGGGTTAAGGGTCTTGCTCAGGGACCCAGAGTGGCAGTCTGGGGATGTGGGGGATCGAACTCCCAATCTCAGGATTCAGAGCCCTATGCCCTAACCACTAGGCCGCCACTCCCCCCAAAAAGACCCCTGGACCAGGAATCGAACCCGGAACCTTGTTGCTGCAAGGCAGCAGTGCTAACCACTGCGTCACTTAGCAGCCTAGGTTAGTCATGAACAAAAAGAACTATTTAAGGTCAGATTGCCATACGCTTCAAGAAACGACAAAAACTAGGTAATGAAATTGCTTTTTTGTAGATGACTAAAGGGATACACACCCGTTGAGGTAGTTTAAAGTTTAATTTTCGTTCAAAACTAAAGAAATAAAGTAAAGGGATAAACGGGTATTGATGTGCTCATCTGACAGAACACGGCCAGACACATGCCCACCTGTTCCTCAGGTAATCTTTGCTCTCCTCAGCAGGCTTTGGGCAGCTACGACTCCCGGCATTCCTCAGGACGGTCTGCAGCGGCGGCATCGGTGTCCTGGGCCAAGCCGTGTCCTCGCCGGGGACGCCTGCTCTACGCTCCGCTCATCCTGGTGGAGGAGGAGGGCAGCCCACCGTGGGGAGGAGGGCTGCACCCGGAGGGTAAGAACGGTGGACCAGTCAGAGGTGAGGAGGCAATGTTTCAGAGTAAAAGCTTGTTTTATTGTGAAAGGTGTAGCTCATGTTGTTTCCTGTGATTCCGTCAGGAGCGGGAGAGGGAGCGCCATGGTACGGTGGCCCTGCTGGAACATCGGGTGAGAACAAATACAGACACTCCTCCTACTCACCGGGACATTTAATGTCTGAGCTTGTCTAATCAGGTCATATAACCTTGCTTCTAGCTCCGCCCCCTTACAGAGCGTACACCACCCTCCGTGTTCCCTCTCAGCTCGGCGCCCCATTCGATAAACGAGGGTCAGCGGACAGCCTGGTGGAGGCGGTGAGTGACCATGAACGCTCACTTTTCTGATCCGATGAAACCGATGGTCTCAGTTCTGTTCTGGTCTTTCTTCAGGTTCTGATCTCAGAGGGGCTCGGCCTGTACGCCCGGGATCCAAAGTTTGTTGCGTTTGCCAAGCGCGAAATTGCAGACGCGTGTCACATGACGGTGGATGAGATGGAGTCGGCCGCCAGCGACCTACTCAGCTCCGGGAGCCATGACTTCCTGAACACCATTGCCGACGACCCCGCCGCACTCTACAGCGATGAGGAGCCAATGAGAACAAGTCGCGAGGAGGAGGAGCTAGCCGACGAAATGGCCTGCGTGACAACATTCTGAGGATCCAGGGGGCGGAGCATCCAAGAGCAACAAAGCTTTCAGCTGGCCAATGAGAGGGAAGAGGCGGGGCTTTTTCTGGGTGCAGATTAATAGGAGAGTCTTGTTCTTTTAAAGATCAAAAAGAAAAGGAAACCAAAACAGGAAGTAAGAAATTTAAGGAACTTGGGAGGGAGAAAGCAGAAAGCTAGTGGTTAGAGAGAAGGTTGCAAGTACCCGGTTTGATCCCCACAGCCTGCACTCTGGGTTCCTGAGCAAGACCGTTAAGCCCACACTGCTCGCCGGGCGCCGCACAATGGCAGCCCACTGCTCCAGAAGGGGATGGGTCAAAACGCAGAGAACGATTTTCCCCTAATGTGGGATAATAAAGGGATTTACATTACATTAAATATTTCTGTAGCTGGTTTGAAAAGTCACTGGAAGTCCAAAAACAGTGATCACATTTAGCTAACGCTAACTGGAGCCGACTCGGTGAGGGAGCTGCTTGGTGACTGGTTGTCATGGTGACTCCCTCCTTCCCTGATGGAGGCCTGGGTGCTGCTGAAGCACCAAACCGTCGCTGTGTGGAAACGGAGCATCGTCACCTGGTGGCCTCACATCCAGATGTTTCTCCATGAGCTCCGTACGACAGATCGGATTAACGGGGAATACGAGTGTGGGCGTGTCTCTGTGAACTCTGGGCTCTGATTGGACGGAAACCTGTAAGTCCTTCAGCAAAGGGCAACAGAGGCGACTACAACTAGGCAGTTAAAGAGTTTAATCCTATAAGCTTTAGGACCACCTTCACATCTCAAGCACAACATTCTGAGGGAAAACGTGAGAAAGAAAAGTTAAAACCTGGCAGTGACTGCGGTGAAACTGGAGGAGGGATCAGCGGGATGACCGGGTCCAGAATAATCCAAGGTCTGAGACCCGTTTAAACTTTGAATAGTGATTCCGATGAGAGGAAACCTGAGCTTCGGAATTCACTAAAACTGGAGGAAATGTTTGTTTTTGGTCATTTTTCTAAGTTTTACTGTAAACCGTTTGGACATAAAAAATTCACGGGTCGTTCCTACGGAGGCGCTCGGTTCGTTATCAGACACTGTGAGCAGAAAACTGTGAAAAGGTAAATCATTGAAATGCAGCTGGAGGTTAAAGTCGGGGATTTAGAGCTGGAAAACGCTGATAGATGGCCGCTCGCTCAGAGAACTATTAATTAATCTGTTCTCAGATTTAAATTCAGCTGCGGTTAGATCCTGTTTATGTTCTGTGTTTCTGACTGAAAAAAAAGACTTTTATTGGAAAATATATGGGGCTCAGTTTGTAAAGTAAGGAAGTCGCAAATTAGGAGCAATATTTAAGGTTATTTAGAGCGTTTTAAAAGAAAATAAGGCGGTTATTTTTTTCCAAGTGCTTTTATTCACAATGTAATTTATTTATTAATATCTTACCTTATTAAATATTAAGTTTGGAGCTAATTATTTATTTAACAAACTAAGTATTTAGTTTGGAGCAAAATATTTATTTAACAAACTAAGTTATTGGTTTGGAGCTAAATATTTATTTTACAAACTAAATATTTAATTTGCTAATTAAATATTTGGTTTGCAAAATAAATATTTATCTCAAAACTAAGTATTTATTTAACAAAATAAGATTTTTATAAATGAATGAATTACATAATGAAAAAATTGACTTGGAAAAAAATAAACCTCTTATTTTTCTCTTAAAATATGCTAAATAACCATAAATATTGCTGCTAACGTTTGACTGCTTAACTTTACAAACAGAACCCCATAAAATTATGATTTAATTTTTTAAAAATGGTAAATGTTTAAAAAAAAAAAAAACTGAAACTGAAATTTTTTCTGGAACAGATTTTTCTTTTTTAGCTTCTAGAAATGAAAATTAGAATTTCCCCAGCTGTAAAATATACTAATTTAGATTTAAGTTAGTTTTAAGGAGCTGGCTTTTCTTCCTGAGGAGAGAAGATCTCCTCCCACACCTGCCGTCTGTCTTCTTCTACATAAACCTTCAGATAGACGGAGGATGCAGCTCTAACTCGTATTTATCCAGCTGAATGTTTTAGTAAGAGCGTAGAGCTGCAGCAGGATAAGAGCCACAGTTTAGCTGAGGTTACAGCCGATCTTCTCATTTGATCCCATTTCCAGCTGCAGGTTTCTGAAAAGCAAGTTTCTAAATAAAAAGCTTTTTTATTTAATGATTGAATCTCTCCTGTCTGACAGGATCTTTGAATGCAGATAGTTAATAACAGGATAATGAAACCTTCCTGATCTGGAAGCTGAACCAGGAACAGGGTTTGTTAATCAGGAGCAAACGTCCCGTTTCTCAGCTGGTCTGAAGCTTCAGCCTCAAACATCAAACCTGACAGGAAGTGATCAGCTCCACTCTTTTACGTCCCTCAGAAAGTAAAATCAGAGGCTTGAAAAAAATGACAGTGTGTTTCTATGGAGATGATGTCAGTAGTCTGTGTTTGACAGCTTTTGTCCGAGTTTTTGTACATAAGTCATGTTTTTTATTCTGACTGTCGTGTGTTTTACGTCTCTTCTGGACCCTTTCCTGGCGTTGGACTCTATGGTTCTCATTAAGGGCTTTTTGTTCCTTGAGGTTCCTGCTCAGATGTTCTGCTTGGATCCTGTTTTCCTTCCAATAAAGATCCAGATCATGCCTCTGTTGGACGTCTCTGTGTCGCCTCCCCCATCATTAGCAGATTTGTGCTTATTATCAGAAGCAGCTAGTTCTGGGCTTAGAGCAGGAAACACCAGCTAACCCCTCCAGGGGAGTATCTAGGTCACATGACGGCGGAGCTCAGCACCAGGACGCATGGACTCATCAGCTCTGACCTAACAGCTGCAGTCCCAGGACACCAGGTCCACAGGGAGAAGAGCAGGTCCATCGGGGACACATCCGACTTGGTTAGATCTTTTTTCTCATTAACTTTGTTTAGATGAGAGACAGACATTCAGCCAGGAACCCATCAGGCTCAGAGGGTTTCAGAAGCAATTTAACCTGAGAAACTTCCATAGTTTTAGCCTCACATACTTTCTTTTTTTTTTTACATTCACAATTTTAGATATCCTGAGTAGTTGGTATAGCGGTAACTAGAGGACAGAGGTTATAAAAGTGACTACTTATGTATACTATTGTTGCAACAACGCCATTTTTTTGCAACGTTACCGATACCTGGCTGTGCAGTATTAGCCGATACCATACCTATACCTTACGTTTGAAATTGATGTGTGAATTTATGTAGAACTGCAGACTACTTGGATGTAAATAATCTCCATCATGGCTTCATGTCAAGCTGCTGCCTTCCTTAGTGAAGCAGGAAAAAGACTAAAACAAAGTAAATCCAGTAGAACTTTTTATTGCCGACCTGGAATGGGTGACAATAGTGGAAGAAACTTTAGGCTCTCAGAATGGTATCGATGCCCCGCCTGATACTGGTATCGGGGCAAAACTACTGCATACATTTCAAAAAAGTAAAAAAAAAAAAACAATCCACTGAACTTCCACTGTTTTCCAAGTTTGAAGACGTTTCTCTTCCATCCAGGAAGCTTTTTTAACTCAAAATGTTAGAAATAGAGTTGAGTTCCAGGTTTTATAGAGTGGACCAAAAACAAAGCCTTGTTTTGGTTTAGACAAAATGCACATTGAACTGGAAGAGTGGGTCCCCCCCTTTGGAATGGGGGTCGTTTGGCTTCTTTGTTAGCCTGCAATGCCCCATACCTGTCTATGTCTCTGAAAGGGGGGTCGTTAAAGTCTTCTGTTTTCCTATAAAGGGGTCGGGGCTGCGATGACATTGGAGGTTTTTGAAAGCTGAAATCTGAACGCCCCCCCGTTTAAGGTTCTTTTTTCTTTCTTAACATAGATGGCTGTCTTTACGTCCCTCTCAAACCACCTGTCTTCTTTGTCCAAAATGTGAATATTCTGCTCCTCCAAAGAATGTTCTCTGTCCATCAGGTGTCCAGTCCACTGAGCCCAGTGGCTTGTTTTTTTTTTTTTACTTTTTGAAATGACAACAGTGGAAAACATTTAGTAATTTGTTGCTGAATTGAGGAGGTAAGTGAGACACTTTTCCAATGGAACAAGAAAATTTACATTTAAAATAGGAAAAAAAACTATTTAATTGTCTTATTTCATGTGTATATTGTCTAATGACCTTATTTTAAGAGTAAAAAAATCCTCATTCTATTGGCATCTTATTTACCTACTGAAATTGAGGGTTTATACTCAGTTATTTCTAGATTGTTTTTGCAGTGGATGACCTGGATGACTGAGAATCTTCACCAGCTCTACTGTAATACAATACCAGTTAGAAAGAGTTCTCCCATCCACCCATACTGGAGCATGAACTCTGGAACCCAGCTCTGGATTCTCTTCTACTCTGGAGTGGCCCATGGGGAGAGGCGGAGGGCGGGGAGGGGTCTGCCTGTCTGCCCGACGACTCAGCCGTCTCATTTTGGACGAGAGGGTTGCCTCCCCTCACCTTTGGGTAAGGGGTGGGTCTCTGACTGTTGTTTCAGCCTAAGGGCCAAATAGGAGGACCACGCCTTCTTGGCGTCCCTGGAGGGTTTGTTGAAACGTGTCCCTCCAGGGGAGTCCATATTTCTGCTGGGGGACTTCAACGCCATAGTGAAGACCAGTTTAATGTGGAAAACACAGAAGACACAGAACATTGGCTTTAGCAAAAAGCAAAGTTGGCATAATTGAATCACCTCCTTCTATGTTTGTTATTTATGGTCCTACAGAGAACTTTGCTCCACAAAAACTCCAGGTTTTCCACTGGATCCCAGTGGCTCCTAAAGAAATCCTTCTCCTCTCGTTCCAAACCTGTTACTGCATTGAACAAAATGATAATCATTTTCAACGTTTAATTAAAAAAAAAGCTAATTTCTGATCTTTTCTTGTTGTTCCAGATACTTTTTTACTAAACAAACACAGGAGTCAAAAATTTGGAGAATGGAAATCAAATCTGAAACATAGAACAATTCTCACATCTTTTGAAAGTATTAAATATTTATATATATATATATATATATATATATATTATTAAACACCACTTTAGTACAAAACAAAGAGAGGAAAAATAAGAAAAGGGACAAGAAGAGAGGGACAATACCTAGAACAGATAATGGATGTCTATTCTATTAACATATCTTTATCTGTAGAACGGGTCCATTCTATGTGTGTCTTCTCCATTCAGAGGGGCCCCTGCCTGTCTTTGCCAGGGGCCCCACATTTCCTCAATCTGCTCTCATATCATATTTCATTAATGGAAAAGCAGAAGGTAATAATGTCTGTTTTTTACAGATCAATGTCCAACTTTTATGTAGATTACTAGCGCTATGTATTTTATTGTTTGCACTAATTTTTAATGTTGTTGTTTTTATTATGTTGGCATTTTAAACCTTGCCCAGGGACTACAGTTGAAAATTAGCTACTTAGCTAACACTGGCTCATTTACAGAAATGTTTATTAATGTGCACTGTCCCTGTTCAAATAAACACATAAATAAAAAAATAAAATAAGGTGATTAGAACAACTAGTCTCTAAAACAGACATGGCTACGGCTGGATGCTAACATGTTAGTTAGCTGTCAGATTTCAAAGATTAAAGTCAGAATTCTGAGATTAAAGTCAGAATTCTGACTTTAATCTTTGAATTTTTCCCCATATTAAACAAATCAAATTTTAAAACCAGTTAACTTATTTTTCCCAGTGGCCCTAATCCTCTTCCATACAGATAAAACTGTTGAATTAAGGTAAACTTCCCTCCTTCTCTTCTTATTTGCTGTTGTTTACATTCCCTCTTACCGTAAATGAAGCCTGGCTGACGTAAAGCCCCTCCTCTCCCTCCTCCTCCTGCTCCTCCTCCTCCTCCTCCTCCTCCTCCTCCCCATCTCTCCTCCTCCTCCTCAGGCTGCAGGATGGACGTCGTGAATCAGGTACCGGCTCTCAGCATCCTTCTGTTATTTAGGTCCAGTCTGCGGGCTCGGGGTTCGGGTTCGGTTCGGGGAGGCGGTCCGTGTCCTGATGGAGCCTCGTTTAGTCAGGAGGCTGATCAGGGGAGCGGAGCGGGTCCCGGCCTTCGGTGAAGGCTTGGTTCTGGTTCTGGTTCTGGTTCTGGTTCTGGTTTAATCCGTCTGATTCTAGCAGGGAAAAAAAATATTCTCGAACTGGACTTTTGTTTTTTTGTTTTTTTTTTCATCCTGCGGGAATGACGTGAAATCACGATGAGCGCGCGCGTCTGCGTGTAAGATGGCAGCTGGTGAGGAAGAGGAGTAATCTTCCTCTCTGCTGATGGAGAGCATCTCCCGGTTCTGATGTTCTGACCCGGTAGCTTCATACATGGGTCCAGATTGCAGTTAGTTCAGAACCAAGGCCAGTTCCTGGATCCCTGACTGATCCAGATCTAGAGGAACCAGAACAGAACCACCGAACCAGGCAGGATGTTTGGACTCGCTGCAGAAGGTCCAACCAGGGGAATCTGGTCCAATCCTTCAGAACTGGAGAAAAGATTCCCAGTTTGGACCCGTCAGAACCATCAGAACCATCACAGGAAGCTGGACTCTCTCATTAGATCTCATCCCTGACTGGTCCTGTAGAAACTGGACCTGGAGGTTCTGTTCAGACATCCTGGAGAATAACGGACCTACAGAACCTTTAGGGGGTGAAGGTGGAAGTTCTGGTTTGCGGTTCTGGAAAGATCCAGGTCACCAGAACAGGAGGGAATCACCATAGCAACCAGTCTCATGGCTCGGACCTCACCAGGACTGAGTCGGATCTTGGTTCTGGTTCAGAGATCCTGACCTCCAGCTGGTTCTGGTCAGCTGGGTCCAGTTTCTCTCCCAGAACCGGGTCCTCCTTTGTTTCCTGTGCGGTTCTTTTCTTTCTCCGTATTACATTTAATTTCAATCTTTATTTCAACTTCGGTTCTGAAGAACCGGGTCGCTCTTTTGTTCCGTATGAATGAAGCGCCACCTAGTGATGATGATGATGATGATGATGATGATCATGATGATGATGATGATGATGATGATGAGGCAGAAGAGTTGACATGGAGAGGAAGGGAGGAAGAGTTTGGATCCGAGTCCAGATCCAAATCCAGAACTGAGTTCAGCTCAGTGTCCAGATCAGAGTCCGGATTTAAACTGAGTCCAGGATTGGGTTCAGATCTGCACCCAGGGCTGAGTTTAGATCTTAGTCTGACTGTTAAAAACAGAGCATCAGAACCAGAACCAGAGTCTGGCTGAGCTGGGTGTGTTCAGAGTCCAGCACAAAGAACCAGATGTGTCAGATCACAGCAGGTCCAGCTAAACCGGAGCAGCATGTGGTGTTACTGTGACTAAAGGCTGTGTGTCTGTTTGCTCCTCAGCTGATGGCCCAGGGCCAGTTCAGGATCCTGAAGGTTCCTCTGGGCTTCATCAAGGTTCTGGAATGGGTGAGTTCATCTACATCATGTTCTGCTTTAGCGTTTATTAAAGCTCCGCCTTCAAGCTGCAGCCCCCGCTATAGCAACCACCATCTGCAACCAGTTAGGTTACTTTGAAAAAGTCATTATAGTTACTAGTTACTTCTCCCAAAGAGTTACTGAGTTACTGAGTTACTTCTAACAATAAAAGTAACTAGTTACCAGTAAAAGTAGCTATTGGCAAAGACTTTTGCGCTCGCCCCTCGCAACCCCTCACCACCCAGCTCCCCACCTTCTCGCCGTGGGTGTCAAGCGCCAGCTGACTAGAGCGGACGGCAAAGACAAAGAACCCGCAGAGAGCTTCTGGCATTTATTGCAACTCAACGTGAATGACATCAGGGGAACGCCATCTGACCGGCCTTGGAACCCCACCAGATAGCGCCTCACTTCCCTCAGGGAGAAGGCTGCTGTCACGCCACAAGAACCGTTTCTTCCCATCCTGCTACCAGCCTTATCAACCTTGCCCAGAGACGCCCACCGACACGGCCTCTCTCTCCTCCATTCAGGACCTAGAAGTTACACAAACGTAGCATCTCCAGACCTCCTGCATTACATAAACACAGTCTGCTGTGTATATAGTATATGGCTATATACTATATATTGCATATAGTATATTGTATGTTTTATATTGTATATATCTATAGATTCCATCAACACCAAGTCAAATCCCTTGTAGATGCAAACCTACTTGGTAATAAACTGGATTCTGATTCAGGAACCGCTAGAACCCTCAAAAAACCAAGTTAGGTCCAGAAGAGGGTGCATGATTCTCCAACTGGTTCTGCTCAGACTCTGCTTTATGGAGGATAAACCTCAGATTTTATTTGTTCTCCTGCTCTGGGGAACCTGTACATACCTGTGCTGGATTTAGTTTTAGTTCTATCTGGGCCCTTCTCAGAATATAAACTCAGCTTGAACATACCCTGCCTGTGGGGGGCGCTGTGTGAGAGCCTGTGAAGGTTGTGGATTAGATTCAATTC
>JAGKQL010001286.1:90779-103130 GCA_018398635.1 Cyprinodon brontotheroides
CAGGAGAGGAGCCTGAGAACTAAAAGATCTGCCTCCCATTCTACTCATGCAGATAAAAATGTAGCTGTTTTTGCATCACTGGACCTTTTCTCCTGAAACATGCAGCCCTGTAACTGGGTTCCATTGGTTCTTACTGTAGAACAGGGCTGATCTCTAACCGAGTCAGAAACATGTCCTGGTTAGCAATGGTCAGTTCTGCTAGTGAGGACATAGAGGTTGACTTGTTATCATGTTAAGCTGGAAATCATTAACTTTATTACCCTGCGGGTAAATTGGTTTCAGCCAAGGTCCGTTGCCATCGGTTACATCATTTTCAGCCCGGGGTATGAAAACACGGAGCAGCTTTTAACCTCTTCTCCTAAAACGCTGAGGTTTTCTTTATTAAAGGGTGTCCTTTGGATCGGAGAGAGTCAGAGATTGATGCTGCTCCCAGGACTCATCATCTCCTCCTCCTCTTCATCACACAGACTGATGGCTATAACTCTTCCTGAGGACGATAATCAGCGTTGCAGAAGAGCCATAGTTATTACAGCCATAAATCAGAGGTGGAGGGGGGATATTAAAGCTGCTGTGGTAGAGAATCTGGATCATCAATTCAAAGCATTTTCATGCCAGGAGGAGGAGCAGGAGAGACAGAACCAGCCTCATCTCTTAACATCCGTCTCTGGAAATGAGATGAAGCCCTCTGAGCAGACGCCTCCAACTTCCTGCAGAGTCATCAACTGTTACAGAAACATCATCTACAGACGGGATGAAAAATCTCTCAGCAGATTGCTGACTCACCGTTAGAGCTTTGAAAACTGCTGACTCACTGCTACATCCCAGGGGTGATGCTGCTGAGAACTTGTCATTAAGGAAGGCGAGATAAAAAATAAATTGTGATGCTGAAGGTCCAAACAAACGAGCTCGGTGTCATCATATCTGAGCCAGGAAAGTTCTGACCAGTTCCTCCTCACAACTCCATGATGGGTCCCTTGGCTGGTCCCCTAAGATTCCCCTTTTTAAACATCAATCTTTTTGTATCTTAAAATATTCCTTCTGTCATGATTTGTGGACATTAAGATGTAAAGAGAAGCGTCTGCAATTCAGAGTAAAAACCTATGCATGCCCAGGATGAAAAGTCAGCTGAGTACAAAACATAGAAAAAGAAAAGTGGACAAGAAGAGAGGGACAAAGACCTAGAACAGATAATGGATGTCTATTCTATTAACATTTATCTATTTCTCCTGTAGAATGGGTCTGTTCTTATGTGTTGTCTTCTCCATTCAGAGGGCCCCCCTGCCTGTCTTTCCTTAGGGCCTCCAAACCTCCTAAATTCACCTCTGATCATGTTTTAATGCAGCCTCACATAAATATGGACCTTAAAAAGTGTATAACAATAAATAAGAATAACTCATTGATTCTAACTAAACAAAATAGTAAATTAAATGTACTGTGTTTTTAAAAACATGTAAATACTGTGAAGATGAGGAAGAAGCTGAGACTTTTGCAAGAGAATGTTTAAATTAATTTAACGTCCTCAGATGGAGAGATAGAGCTCTGACTGGGCAAAGCTCTTTACATACATTTAACAACAACTCCCAACACACATACTTTCCCCTGGAACTATCCCACCTCCTGCATAAAGAACTTTCTCACACTTGAACATTTGGAGGAAAAACAGCTTCGGTTCATCTGTCAGGTTAATCTATCTCTCTCTGGTCAGATGGATCTCCTAATAACAGCCGTCCTCCCCTTCATGCCATGAAGGAGGCTGAGACTCATTCTGATCTCTCATGACCTCGTTTGCAGCCTGTCAGGCTAAGAACAGACAAACCTCAACATTTTTTTACCCCATAAATACTAAGCAGTCATCCAAAGAATAAATAATCAATATACAGCTGTGGACATTAGTGGATATGTAAAAAAGAGACATCAGACATGTGCAGAAATGACAGCAGGATGTTAATTAAAGGTAGAAACTGAGTAAATCTCAGCCTGAATGGAAGAAATCCGATTGAGGTTGATGGGAAACAGTGGGAAATTTCTAGAGTCTTCCGTAGCTGCCGGGAGGAAGGATCTGTGATAACGCCTCCCCTGGTGCATTTAAGGTGCAGCAGTCTGTCACTGAAGCGAGCTGTCCAGTTCAGCACCAGCTGAACCATGTTGCATGGGGGGGTAACTGAAAAGAAATGTTCTAAAAGAAAGCATTCTGCCTAAAGCGAGTTGTTAGTTTGAAGGACATCAGTTAAGGTGTCTCATGGGAGTTTTTATTTGTTCCTTTTCGATTTAATGTTTTAATTTCTATTCATAAACCTGATATTTGTTGTTCTGTTGGAGATAAAAATAATGCCTGGTTACTCATAACGGCCCATCAGAAACATCAGTGGATCATTTTAAGGAACAGATGATTAAATGTTCTCTGAGGATTGGGTTGCAGTTCCTCCAGTGACCACAGGAGGTGCTGCTGTCTGACCTTTGACCTCTTTGCCTCAGACTCTACCTGCAAACCGCGGCGGTGGGCGTGGCCTGGATGTTTCGGTGAGTGCCATCAGACGGCAGCGCAGAGACCTCCGCAACCGACTGCCATATGAGGACCAAATGATGGCATATCCTGCCTTGAAGGCCGGAGGCGGAGCCAATGGCCTGTACTACCAATCAGAAGACTGGAGAGGGCGGGGAATTGACCAGGCTCTGCAGCAGTTGGTGGACAGAGACCAGAGGAGGGAGCAGGAAGAGGAGGTAAACGAGCAGGTTGACCTGACCCATTCAAATGTTTTTAATCAACCCAAAATAGTTAAAAAATCAATCCTCTGGACTTTGTTTACAAGTTTGAAGACGTTTCTCTTCCATCCAGGAAGAGTTTTCAATTCAAAATGTCAGAAATAGAGTTTAGTTCCAGGTTTTATCCAGCAGCTCCACAAAGCCTGAACTTTTTTAAGTGTAGGAAAAACAAGTAAATAGAAACGGGATGAACGGGTCCCCTTTGGGAATGTGGTTGTTTGGCTTCTTTGTTAGCCTGTAAATGCCCCCATACCTGGTCTGGCTGAACAGGTGAGGTCTTCTGTTCTCCTGTAAAGGGGTTGGGCTTCCAATGGGATAGCAGGAAATGGACTCCAACCTCAATCACGGGGTATTGTAGGTTTTTGAAAGCTGGAATCCCTGAGTCCATCCCCGCCGAGTCTTTTATATCTTTGAACACCCGTTACCTTTGGAACAAAGGAAGACAGGTGTGGTTTGAGAGGTGGGGTGAATGAAGCTTATCTACATTTTTAAGAAAGTTAGACAGGTGGTTTGAGAGGGGCGTGAGGGACTCAGGCAACATAATATGTGAAAAGAGAAATCAAAATTCTTTTCCACCCTTAAACAAAAGTCCTGTGATTGTTTTACTTTTTTGAATGACAAAGACCTGTATGACTGTGAATCTTCACCAGTTGACTTTGTAATCGTTGCAAAAATCTTTCACTAGCCCTTCTTGAGAGTTTTTGCCGGGATTCCGCCTTTATCAGTAAAATTTCATAATATCTATGTAGAGGAAACTAAAAACTGTCTCCCACAGCTTACCTGGCTGCTCTGCTCCGCCTCCTGAGCGAAGCAGAGAGCGCGGGATTGGTCGGCCCAAGAGATGTGGAGGTGGTGGAGGAGGAGGAGGAGGAGGATGAAGACGATGATCAGGGACCACCGGGCGACTTCCAGAGCTTCAACGTTGAAGACTATGATGAGACAGGACGGGGTATGAGCATGGGGAGGCCTAGCGCCCCCTGGTGGGACCTGGTGGAACCACAACTGGCTCAGGCAGTGCTGGACAGGTGAGTAAGGGTCAGATCAGCTGTGAGGGGAGGAGGGGGGAGTCTATCGTAACTAGAAGTGGTTGGTTCTCAGGATGGATCCCCGGGTGGTCCAGAGTCTGCTGCAGAGAGCCGGAGAGTCTGGGAGAAGACAAGCAGTACCGAGCAGAGACCAGGACACCCTCAGGTAGGACAGAGCAAACCACTCATCCTTTTCTATTTCCTTCCTTTGTGTGACAGCAGGGCCTAGAAGTAGGCAATAGAATCTCTCCGTGGACCTTAAAGAAGTTTGAAAGAAGGAGGACCTTTGAGTCCATCAGCTAATCAGCTCTATCTAGAACCGCCAGAGATAAAACTGATAAGTGGACACCTTACTGTGATCCAGAATTAGTCTTAATGGAAACCATTACCAGTAATCAGGTTGGGTCCAGGAAGGCAGCACCAATATTTTCTGGTTTCTGCTCAGAAATCCAAACACAGCTGTTTGATCCTGAAGGTCTGAAGCCGGATTTATACTCAAAAACCAGGTTGTCTGTGTGTGTCGCAGTGAACGCAAATGTTTGCCCGCCCCTCTTCCACAGACACTCTGCTGCACCTCTCCCAAATTGTAGGTGACCGCAGAAAGCAGGCCTCTGATTGGTCAAACCTACATCTGCAATACTCTATGTGTATTTCCTGTTTGGTACCCTACCGGCTTGTTCTGTTTCTATGACCACCATTGAAGAAAACGACTCGTGAGGATGGACCAGAGGAAGAGCGAGATGTGAGGTTCTTTTTCCACCTGGATCTCCGCTCTTTTTGGCCCTCATGTCCCTCCGTTGTCGCACAAACTCGTTCCCACTTCCTCACCGCCTCGGCCGTATCTACACCCACAGCTAGTTCCTGATTGGCCCTCTGGCGTTGTGGCGTGGAATAACATAGCGCAGACCACGCTTCAATATTGGACAGAAATCAAAAATATCTGCGACGAGCTCACTGCGACACGCTGAGGCGGGAGGATAACCAGACCTTTGAGCCGGGCGTACACCGTACGATTTTTTGCTCTTTTCGGGCTGATTCTCCAGTCATGCGAGAATCAGGCCGGCTTTCAGCCTGATTGTGCGTCATGCGTTGCGTAGTGTACAGGGGGTAACAAGGGGCGATCAGCCTCCCACGACCATCTCCTTGGGAGACAAATCCTGCTGTTGAAGCAGAGCTACGGGCCAATTTACCAGAACCTCGAATACTGCACATGTGCAAACAAGGGAGTTATTCTACTTCTTGCAGATTGATGAGTCTGACCCAAACATCGTGAGCTGTGAACTTTTAAACCCTGTGGTTTCGTCGTACAGTTTGAGCTGTATCTGCGTGCAACGATTGAAAATATCGCACAGTGTATGCTCGACCTTATGGAGGTATCTGACCCACAACTTGGTCAGTTTCCCACTTTGGATTCCTCAGATAACAGAACAGGCTTCATGAAGGAAATGTGGATAAATATCACAGAGATGGATGAAAAGTGATCAGCTTTGATTAGATTCAGACTGACTTCTTAAATTGATTTTCCTTTGCAGTCGAATGGTTGCTAAGATGCTATCCGGCATCAGCCCAAATGAGGCCCAGGCGATGATGTCATCAGGCCGCAGAGCAAAGAGAGACCTGACCCAAAAAGCAGAAGAACCCATTGGCTCCGCCCACAGAAGAACCCGCCGCTCCTTGGACAGCATGGCCCCTCAGTCGCCTAGCAACGAGCCACCGCTCCCTCACAGAGTAAAAAGAGAGGCTGGAGAGGATGAAGATGAGAAGGAAGAAAAAGCTCACGCCTGCAAGCAACCGGGCTGCAAAGAATGAAACGCATTGATACCATGGCGACCACCAACCCAGAAGAAGGGCATCTTGGGAGTCGTAGGCGCCGCAGAAGAGCTGTCCTGAATTATGATCCCCAAATGCTGATGGATCAGATTCTGGATTACCTGAGGGAGTAAGAGGATGAGGAGGAGGAGGAGGAGGAGGAGGAAGACAACTGGAATTGTGTCTCTCATTTTTATTGTTCATATTGTTTCTTTGGTTTTGCTGCTTGTGTAAAATCTGACTGGATGAAATGTTTGTCCTTTAAATCAGGAGGGATCATGAATAGGGTTGCCAACCGTCCCATGAAAGACAGAATCGTTCCGTATTTAGAAATAGAAGTACCTGTCACATATTTAGTGGATAAGGAACTAAATTTGTCCCATTTTACTGAGAGTAAAAAAATAGTCAGTAAAAGCTAATGGAAACAAAGAACAAGGGCACATTAGATGCAAAACTTACGGTAAACTTGTTCCTATCCCTGTCCTGCGCTGTGACCAATGAGCTGACAGCATAGATGTAACGATCCAGAATCCCCTCATCCCATTGGTCCAGCCAAGTGTCACTCATGGAGAAGATAGCGGGAGACATAAGAGCAGGATGGGGGACGAATGGAGGAATTTAAATACTGACGCTGCTTTTTGGGGGCGGGGCACCTTCACATAGCCATGCTCCTCCCCCTCAAAAAAAAAGGGATGCAGAAATATATGTGAATAAACAATTACAAGGGTGGAATAGGTCAGCGATAATGAATATAAAGCACATTGCAGGGTGTCATTTCACACACAAAGGAGGGCTAAAAAAAAATCACCACGCCAGGAGGGGAAAAGCTAATCGGATCAGCTGTCACGTACATGACGTCCCTGTTTTTCTATTTCAGGGAGTTGGCAACCCTAATCATGAAGGATGTTTAAATACTACATTACCCATGAGCCTCAGCTGGTGGTGGTGATGCGTTCTATTTGCCTTCAGATGTTTGAATCAACGAGTTTTAATTTGGAAAAGCAAATTAAGGTAAACAAGCAGGCTCAGGTCAGGATCCAAAATGGCCGCCCTGCAGATAAAAGCAAGATAGATGAATAAGCTACAGTTTGGTTTAAAGTTTTGATAGACCGTCTCATTGAAGCAGATCCTCTTACAGAGCTGATCTTCATCGCTTCCTTTACTGTTTGATCAAAACAAAACACAGAATGCTAACGGTCGCTAGCATCACAGACATTAGCGGGACCACCTGGATGTCCCATTCGTAGCTGGAACGAAGTCTGTTTGGTTCTGGCGTTGCTCTGAGATCCAAACTCTGAACGCAGCATCAAAGCTAATCTCTAAGCTGCTCTCACATTGGCTGATATCTAGCAGCTGGGCTTGCTGGGAGTTGTAGTTGATCAGCTGCATCATTACAGGTTGTGTCATTAAATGCAGTTTACGTCTGATAGGACAAACGGACATATAGCGTTTGGAACCGTGGCGACAGCTTCTGAGCTCTGTGATTGGCTGCTGGTTGTAGACGTTCCTGTGCCTCCAGTTTGTTGCTGTACTGACTCGTCTGTTTGTGGAAAAACTTAGATTTTTGTGTCACAATAAAAAAATAAAGTCATTAAACTCATCCGCTTCAGTCTGTGCTGTAGAGCTGTGAGTCCTGGAAGTGAAGCCGCAGCTCGGATGTCGGAGCAGCGAGATCCAGTTCAGGAACCAATCCAGGAAAGAATGTGCTGTTGATTTGCTGAAATCAGGGAGTGTGCTGCGACTGTTGTTATGGTGATTTCCATCTTTTCAGAAAAGCCCGATGTTCTGTCAGATGTGCATACCCAGTCAGACCAGCATACCCAACGCAAATCTGACGTCTTGCCCATCTGTATTGACTATGGGTTTGCATGTCTGACAGAACACTGGGGGGAAAAATGAAGTGTTTTCATTTCAAAACCACAGATCAGAATTCATGCCTCCGATAGGTAAGAGTTAAAAATGTCTGAAAATGTCTTGGCCTGTTTGCACCAGAACATTCAGTTGGCTTATCGTATGAATTCAGCTGAATTCACCATATTTAAACAATGCCAACCCACAACATGTCAATGAGCACTTTTGTCCATTCAGCCCAATCAGAGACATGTCCTGAGTCCAGGACATCAGTTCTTTTCCATCCATCCATCCATCCATCCATCCATCCATCCATCCATCCATCTTCCTCCGCTTATCCGGGGTCAAGTCGAGGGGGCAGCAACTTAAGAAGGGAGTCCCAGACTTCCCTCTCCCCAGCCACTTCTTCCAGCTCTTCAGGAGGAACCCCAAGGCGCTCCCAGGCCAGCCGAGAAACATAGTCTCTCCAGCGTGTCCTGGGTCTCCCCCTGGGCCTCCTCCCGGTGGGACGTGCCCGGAACACCTCACCAGGGAGGCATCCAGGAGGCATCCTAACCAGATGCCCGAGCCACCTCAACTGGCTCCTCTCGACGTGGAGGAGCAGCGGCTCTACTCCGAGTCCCTCCCGGATGACCGAGCTTCTCACCCTATCTCTAAGGGAGAGCCCAGCCACCCTACGGAGGAAACCCATTTTGGCCGCTTGTATCCGCGATCTCGTTCTTTCTGTCATGACCCAGAGTTCATGACCATAGATGTAGGTAGGAACGTGATTCATCGTAGATCGTCCGCTTTTGACTCAGCTCTCTTCTTTTCACCACGACGGACCCAAAAGTGGCTTCCCGCCACGCAGACGCTGCACCACCGGGCCTGTTTCCATCTCCCCGCCTCCCTTCTTCCCCTCATTCTTCCTCGTGAACAAGATCCCCAAGATACTTAAACCCCTCCACTTGGGGCAGGACACCTGACCCGAGAAGGCACCCCCCCACCTTTCTCCGCTGGAGAACCATGGCCTCGATTTGGAGGCACTGATCCCCATCCCCGCCGCCTCACACTGGCGAACCGACCAGCGAGAGCTGCAGATCACTAATCTGATGAAGCCAACAGGGACCATCATCTCGCAGCAGAGACCCAATCCCAAGGCCACCTCAAAATGTATCCCCTCAACACCTTGGTTGCTTAGAAATTCTGTCCATGGCAGGTAATGAACAGAATCAGTGACAGCACCCCTGGCGGAGTCCAACTCTTCACCCGAAATCCAGCCCTTTACTGCCCGCAATGCTTACCTGACTCTGACACGCGTTCATACAGGCCTGATAAATTCAGGCTTTAAGAGGTAAAATCAGGTGTTGATAAGCTGTTTCAGAGGAGTGATCATAGCGCTCTGCATCAGCAGTGCTGTGTCTGACTCCCTGCGCAGCTCCCAGATGCATATTCCATTGCCGATGACAAACTTTCCAGCAGAGAAAGCTTGCAGGTTTTGTATCCAGCAGCTGCTGTTGAGCATGCTGTTACTGCCTCAGAAGCTCATGAGTTTGGATAAAATGAGCTGAATGCAGGTTACATTTAACAGAGTTACATTTCTTAATTAAATAGTTTCATAAAAAGAGTTATAATCTACAGGAAAGCATCAAAATGTTGGTTTGATCCAAGCCTACAATCCGTCTCTCCCGGATCGGATCCACTCCGGTTAGTTTTCCAATAAAGCTGTTCTGTGGAGCTTATGGCTGATTTAAGAAAAGAGACAGGTCTGTCCAGGCAATTTAGTTTTACTTTTTCCTTTTATTAGACTGAAAAAGAAAATAAATAAAATTGCACACAATATCCATCTGCTTATACCTTCTTCCAAACAGGTTCATAAACTTTACAGAAACGTCCTCATCCTGAAAAACAAACCATAAAATGGAGTGAAATCTCTGAACTAGAACATCCAGGAGAACAGAGGAGCTGAAGGTAGATTAGGTTCCATGATCAAAGTGGGAACAAAAATGCAGACTAGGGAGCTACTGTCCTTCGTTTCCACTGCTGTTGGCTCCGCAGCTCATTTCTATTGCACGGCATGGGTTCTGATCCGATCTGCTGGGAAGCCCAGATGATGCTCAAAAGAAGCATGTGTGTTTCACGCTTAAAAACAACAACAACAAAAACTAACAGATTTTCCCTTTTGTGCAACTTTATAAAAAAAAAAAAAAAAAAAATCTCACAGCTTACCAGAGCATAAAGTGTTTGTAGTTTTCTCTCTTTCCGTAAATACACAGGTCATGAACTTATTAACTCCCATCACGCATTGCGTCCTTCTTAAAGTCGTATGGAAGCGGCCCTTCCAATGGTCTCTACGAGTGGTGCACGACTTTACACCAAGTGAATAAAGTGAATGTGATCGGCTCGATTATCAAGGGGGCGGGATTGTTGTGGCCGAAGGTTTACAAGCAAGTTTGATTGTGGCCAGTTTGTCGGAAGCATCATGCTAACCAGTTAGCATCTTAGTGCTAGCAGGTTCCTTAATGGGAAATTTCATAGGGACCAAGCAGCACTAAATTGGTGATTCTTAGAAACGACGTGCTGTCAAGCTGCAACGCTATGGAGAGACAGAGGAAACATGCAAGAGAGGAGAGTTTAGTGTCGGAGGTCGTGGATGAGTCTCCCTCCGCTATCCATTTTTATTTAGAGGGAGTGAAACCGTAGCCTTCCGCGAGCATCATCCCTGAGCTTCGCTAAGTTTCACTCGCAGATCGAAGTCTGGAGACTCCTCCTCGCTGGAAGAGGTATTCTGGAGCCGTTTCACCAAACGGTAACGGCCCAATCAGCGCCGTTTGAGCTGGTTGAGGTGTGACGCATCCAGGTGGCACAGTTCAGTTCTAAAGAACATGGCGTTAGCGCAAGCTATCAGCCTAGCGAAAGAAGGGCGCATATCGGCGTTTTTATCGAAAATTACAGAGTATTTTTCACGGTGCTGCTGTGAGCAAAAACACTGCTCTTGGAGGCTTTTCTCAGAGGAAAAGATGTTTTTGCTCTTCCCACTGGTTTCGCAAGAGTTTGATCTTATCAACTGGCTCCCTTCGTCGTCGCCCTGTTAGTACGCCATATGCTCCGCTGATCTGATTGGTTTATTTTGGTTCGTCTATCACCAACATAGTAGGCCAATCAGCTAACCAGTATTTTCGCCCTTCCCTGCACTACTTCAATCGAGAGCTTCAGATGGATGCGCGGAGCAACCATCTGGCGGAGTCAGGTTAGGAAAGCGGGGACGATGTTGTGAAGAGGACGCCAGGGCGGCAGTTGAAGCCTTCTTTGGTGTAGAAGGCTTCCAGTCAACATACGTTTGAGCCCTTGCTCTGCGCAACGCTGCCAGTTCTGTTAGCTCTACGCTCGCCGGGCGGTCATTGTGACGTCCATCCCCGTGAACACCGGGACGCAACTCAAGGGGAAAGGAAAAGGATTCTGATTTCGATTTCAACCTAAGGCGCATATTAGCTTTCGCTTGCATGTATATGAATCAATTTGGGTGCCCAATGAAAATAAATTGATATGATGCATAATCGCCCTCATTTTATTTCAGTGTTAAATTATGTTTAAAGTAAATCAGATTGTAATTTAAAATGTCTTCGGACCTTTACTGGTTGAATTTCTTTATTCTCGCTGATTTTAATTGGTTACCCCTGCACTATAAAGCCTCAAAACTCAACTCTGGCTTCTGACAGCCTTTGAATTGAAAAGTTTCCTTGGATGGGGAAGCGAAACGTCTTCAAACTATGGAAAACAGAGTTTTTTAACCTGGATGACTGAGAGATCTTCACCAGCAAACACCTACATATATGATCCTCACTGTGTCATTCTGCCTTCACTGGGTTCCTCTGGTGAGCTGAGACACACCTGTTCAGGTAAATGCAGGAGCTTTCTGCAATGATGAACAGACCCTTTATCCTCGGGTATGTCTGTGGATCTGAAAGGTTCTAACAGCCGTTTGATCATTTCTTCACAAAGGACTTAAAGCATTCTATCACCAGCACAGAACCTTGGTGTGAGCGGAGAAGCCACAGAGAACCGTCCATCATAGTTCACGCAACTCTAACAGCTGAGTTCCACTAAAACAATTCCAGCCTCTGGAGAAGGTGTCCTCTGCCAATGGAGATGATGAAACAGAAGAAGGTCTGGAGGACAGAGAGATGTGTGGAAACCTTGAGAGGGACAAAGGAGAACCATCATAAGCCTTGAATAAAGTGATGATGCAGTAAAAGATGAAGAGCTCACCTGGAGACTCAGGCTGACATCAGCAGGCCTGCAGTCACTGCAAAATCACAAACAGTTTCAGTATAAACAGTTTACTGTGGTCAACCTTCATCCTCCTCATCCTCCTGCTCACCGTCCGCAGCATCCGGCGGCAGCAGCGCGTCCTGCCTGTTGGCCAGAACGAAGGCCAGCGTGGCCAAGATGGCGTAGTCCAGAATTCCCAGCATGGCCAGGATGTAGGCCCAGTGGACGGAGCAGTTACCTGGAGAGAAGCTGCCCACCTGAGGGTCCAAACAGGGTCAGAGGCAGAACCTGGAACCTGATACTGCTCATCTAGAAACAGCTGCTGCACTGCAGGTACAAAAAGCTGATAAAAGGTTCCCAAGACATTCTGCTTCGTTATGCTGGAAACATGAAAACAGAATTTATTCCTGTTCTCATGGAACAAGCAGAGGAAGCAGATTCAGAAACATCTGTAACAAACCATCCTGTCAGCTGCTTCTGACCAACAGGATGAATGACTGTACAAACATAAACATAAACATTTTTATTCAAAGAATGTCCTCACCGAGTCGCCGCACAGAGCCTTCATCTCTGGACTTTCCCATGAGTCTGGAAACAGGAGACAAGCCAAGGCGAGACAAAAACCTGTAGAGAAACAAATACATTCCACACA
>JAGKQL010001288.1:0-12167 GCA_018398635.1 Cyprinodon brontotheroides
TGTGTGGAATGTATTTGTTTCTCTACAGGTTTTTGTCTCGCCTTGGCGTGTCTCCTGTTTCCAGACTCATGGGAAAGTCCAGAGATGAAAGCTCTGTGCGGCGACTCGGTGAGGACATTCTTTTAATAAAAATGTTTACATTTATATTGGTACAGTCATTCATCCTGTTGGTCATAAGCAGCTGACAGGATGGTTTGTTACAGATGTTTCTGAATCTGCTTCCTCTGCTTGTTCCATGAGAACAGGAATAAATTCTGTTTTCATGTTTCCAGCATAACGAAGCAGAATGTCTTGGGAACCTTTTATCAGCTTTTTGTACCTGCAGTGCAGCAGCTGTTTCTAGATGAGCAGTATCAGGTTCCAGGTTCTGCCTCTGACCCTGTTTGGACCCTCAGGTGGGCAGCTTCTCTCCAGGTAACTGCTCCGTCCACTGGGCCTACATCCTGGCCATGCTGGGAATTCTGGACTACGCCATCCTGGCCACGCTGGCCTTCGTTCTGGCCAACAGGCAGGACGCGCTGCTGCCGCCGGATGCTGCGGACGGTGAGCAGGAGGATGAGGAGGATGAAGGTTGACCACAGTAAACTGTTTATACTGAAACTGTTTGTGATTTTGCAGTGACTGCAGGCCTGCTGATGTCAGCCTGAGTCTCCAGGTGAGCTCTTCATCTTTTACTGCATCATCACTTTATTCAAGGCTTATGATGGTTCTCCTTTGTCCCTCTCAAGGTTTCCACACATCTCTCTGTCCTCCAGACCTTCTTCTGTTTCATCATCTCCATTGGCAGAGGACACCTTCTCCAGAGGCTGGAATTGTTTTAGTGGAACTCAGCTGTTAGAGTTGCGTGAACCATGATGGACGGTTCTCTGTGGCTTCTCCGCTCACACCAAGGTTCTGTGCTGGTGATAGAATGCTTTAAGTCCTTTGTGAAGAAATGATCAAACGGCTGTTAGAACCTTTCAGATCCACGGACATACCCAGGGATAAAGGGTCTGTTCATCATTGCGGAAAGCTCCTGCATTTACCTGAACAGGTGTGTCTCAGCTCACCAGAGGAACCCAGTGAATCAGAATGACACAGTGAGGATCATAGATGTTTGCTGGTGAAGATTCTCAGTCATCCAGGTTAAAAAAACTCTGTTTCCAAGTTTGAAGACGTTTTGCTTCCCATCCAGGAAACTTTTTCAATTCAAAATGTCAGAAATAGAGTTGAGTTTGAGGCTTTATAGTAGGGGTAACCAATTAAAAATCAGCGGGAATAAAGAAAATCAACCAGTAAAGGTCCAGAGACATTTTTAATTATAATCTGATACTTTAAACATAATTTAACACTGAAATAAAATGAGGTGATTATGCATCCATGTTATACATTGAATTTTTAAATTGATTCATATGTCGCAGCTAATATACGCAACGGTTGAAATCAGAATCCTTTCCTTTCCCCTTGAGTTGCGTCCCAGTGTTCACGGGGATGGACGTCTGTGTCTTCGGCAGGCGTAGAGCTAACAGAACTGGCAGCGTTGCGAGGCAAGGGCTCAAACATGTACAGCTGGAAGCCTTCTACACCAAACCAAGCTTCTGCCGCCCTGGCGTCCTCTTCCACAACATCTTCGTCCCCGCTTTCCTAACCTGACTCCGCCAGATGGATTTGCTCCGCATATCCATCTGGAAACCTTCCGTTGAAGTAATTTTGGGAAGGGGCGAAAATACTGGTTAGCTGATTGGCCTATGTTGGTGATCGACGGGCCAAATAAACCAATCAGATCAACGGAGCATATGACGTACTAACAGAGTGACGACGAAGAGGAGCCAGTTGATAGATCAAACTCTTGCCGAAACCAGTCGGGAGAAGAGCAAAAACATCTTTTCCTCTGAGAAAAGCCTCCAGAGCAGTGTTTTGCTCTTCTTTCAGTGAAGAAATACTCTGTAATTCCCATAAAACTTGCTCGATAGCCACGCTAACGCTAGTTTCATCGGCTGAAGCCGCCATGTTCTTTAGACTGAACTGTCGCGCTTCTCGTTGCGTCACACCTCAACCCGCCTCAAAGCCAACGCTGATTGGACGTTCGTTTGGTGAACGGCTCCAAATTTTCTTTAACGGAGAGTCTCCAGACTGATCTGCGAGTGAAACCTTGAAAGCTCAGGATGGTCTCACGAGGCTACCGGTTTCCTCCTCTAAATAAAAAATGGATGACGGAGGAGACTCATCCACGACCTCCGACACTAAACTCTCCTCCTCTTGCATGTTTCCGCTGTCCATAGCGTTCCTTGACAGCGTCGTTTCTAAGTCACCAATTTAGTGCTACTTGGTCCCAATGAAATTTCCCATTGGGAACCTGCTAGCACTAAGATGCTAACTGGTTAGCATGATGCTTCCGACAAACTGGCCACAATCAAACTTGCTTGTAAACCTTCGGCCACAACAATCCCGCCCCCTTGATAATCGACCATCACATTCACTTTATTCACTTGTGTAAAGTCGTGCACCACTCGTGAGACCATTGGAAGGGCCGCTTCCATACGACTTTAAGAAGGACGCAATGCGTGATGGGAGTTAATAAGTTCATGACCTGTGTATTTACGGAAAGAGAGAAAACTACAAACACTTTATGCTCAAACTGTGAATTTTTTTTTTTATAAAGTTGCACAAAAGGGAAAATCTGTTAGTTTTTTGTTGTTGTTGTTTTTAAGCGTGCAACACACATGCTTCTTTTGAGCACATCTGGGCTTCCCAGCAGATCGGATCAGAACCCATGCCGTGCAATGAAATGAGCTGCGGAGCCAACAGCAGTGGAAACGGATGAAAGTTGCTCCCTAGTCTGCATTTTTGTTCCCACTGTGATCATGGAACCTAATCTACCTTCAGCTCCTCTGTTCTCCTGCTGTTCTAGTTCAGATTCCTCCATTTTATGGTTTGTTTTTCAGGATGAGGACGTTTCTGTAAAGTTTATGAACCTGTTTGGAAGAAGGTATAAGCAGATGGATATTGTGTGCAATTTTATTGATTTTCTTTTCAGTCTAATAAAAGGAAAAAGTAAAACTAAATTGCCTGGACAGACCTGTCTCTTTTCTTAAATCAGCCATAAGCTCCACAGAACAGCTTTATTGGAAAACTAACCGGAGTGGATCCGATCCGGGAGAGACGGATTGTAGGCTTGGATCAAACCAACATTTTGATGCTTTCCTATAGATTATAACTCTTTGTTTGAAACTATTTAATAAAGGAACGTAACTCTGTTAAATGTAACCTGCATTCAGCTCATTTTATCCAAACTCATGAGCTTCTGAGGCGCGTGACGTTGCACAGGCAGCAGCTGCTGGAGTTGCAAAAATGTAACTTTTCTGCTGATGCGCCATCAACCAATGAGAGAAGCTGATCTGGGAGCTGGCAGGGAGTCAGACACAGCACTGCTGATGCAGAGCGCTATGATCACTCCTCTGAAACAGTTTATCAACACCCCAAACTAACCCTAAGGGCTGTTAGGTCTCGGTATGACCGGTGTCAGAGTCTGGTCCGCATTGCCGGCAGTAAGTCGGGCTCGTTTCCGGTGAGAGTTGGACTCCGCCAGGGCTGCCCTTTGTCACGGATTCTGTTCATTACCTGCATGGACAGAATTTCTAGGCGCAGCCAAGGTGTTGAGGGGATCCATTTTGGTGGCCTTAGGATTGGGTCTCTGCTTTTTGCAGATGATGTGGTCCTATTGGCTTCATCAGGTCTTGATCTGCAGCTCTCGCTGGATCGGTTCGCAGCCGAGTGTGAAGCGGCTGGGATGGGGATCAGTGCCTCCAAATCCGAGGCCATGGTCTTTAGCCGGGAAAGGGTAGAGTGTCTTCTCCGGGTCAGGGGGGTGTCCTGCCCCAAGTGGAGGAGTTTAAGTATCTTGGGATGTTGTTCACGAATGAGGGAAAAAGGGAGCGGGAGATCGACAGGCGGATTGGTGCAGCGTCTGCCGTGAAGCGGGCGCTGTACCGGTCCGTCGTGGTGAAGATAGAGCTGAGTCAAAAAGCGAAGCTCTCATTTTACCAGTCGATCTACGTTCCTACCCTCATCTATGGTCATGAACTCTGGGTCATGACAGAAAGAACGAGATCGCGGATACAAGCGGCCAAAATGGGTTTCCTCCGTAGGGTGGCTGGGCTCTCCCTTAGAGATAGGGTGAGAAGCTCGGTCATCCGGGAGGGACTCGGAGTAGAGCCGCTGCTCCTCCACGTCGAGAGGAGCCAGTTGAGGTGGCTCGGGCATCTGGTTAGGATGCCTCCTGGATGCCTCCCTGGTGAGGTGTTCCGGGCACGTCCCACCGGGAGGAGGCCCAGGGGGAGACCCAGGACACGCTGGAGAGACTATGTTTCTCGGCTGGCCTGGGAGCGCCTTGGGGTTCCTCCTGAAGAGCTGGAAGAAGTGGCTGGGGAGAGGGAAGTCTGGGACTCCCTTCTTAAGTTGCTGCCCCCTCGACTTGACCCCGGATAAGCGGAGGAAGATGGATGGATGGATGGATGGATGGATGGATGGATGGATGGATGGAAAAGAACTGATGTCCTGGACTCAGGACATGTCTCTGATTGGGCTGAATGGACAAAAGTGCTCATTGACATGTTGTGGGTTGGCATTGTTTAAATATGGTGAATTCAGCTGAATTCATACGATAAGCCAACTGAATGTTCTGGTGCAAACAGGCCAAGACATTTTCAGACATTTTTAACTCTTACCTATCGGAGGCATGAATTCTGATCTGTGGTTTTGAAATGAAAACACTTCATTTTTCCCCCCAGTGTTCTGTCAGACATGCAAACCCATAGTCAATACAGATGGGCAAGACGTCAGATTTGCGTTGGGTATGCTGGTCTGACTGGGTATGCACATCTGACAGAACATCGGGCTTTTCTGAAAAGATGGAAATCACCATAACAACAGTCGCAGCACACTCCCTGATTTCAGCAAATCAACAGCACATTCTTTCCTGGATTGGTTCCTGAACTGGATCTCGCTGCTCCGACATCCGAGCTGCGGCTTCACTTCCAGGACTCACAGCTCTACAGCACAGACTGAAGCGGATGAGTTTAATGACTTTATTTTTTTATTGTGACACAAAAATCTAAGTTTTTCCACAAACAGACGAGTCAGTACAGCAACAAACTGGAGGCACAGGAACGTCTACAACCAGCAGCCAATCACAGAGCTCAGAAGCTGTCGCCACGGTTCCAAACGCTATATGTCCGTTTGTCCTATCAGACGTAAACTGCATTTAATGACACAACCTGTAATGATGCAGCTGATCAACTACAACTCCCAGCAAGCCCAGCTGCTAGATATCAGCCAATGTGAGAGCAGCTTAGAGATTAGCTTTGATGCTGCGTTCAGAGTTTGGATCTCAGAGCAACGCCAGAACCAAACAGACTTCGTTCCAGCTACGAATGGGACATCCAGGTGGTCCCGCTAATGTCTGTGATGCTAGCGACCGTTAGCATTCTGTGTTTTGTTTTGATCAAACAGTAAAGGAAGCGATGAAGATCAGCTCTGTAAGAGGATCTGCTTCAATGAGACGGTCTATCAAAACTTTAAACCAAACTGTAGCTTATTCATCTATCTTGCTTTTATCTGCAGGGCGGCCATTTTGGATCCTGACCTGAGCCTGCTTGTTTACCTTAATTTGCTTTTCCAAATTAAAACTCGTTGATTCAAACATCTGAAGGCAAATAGAACGCATCACCACCACCAGCTGAGGCTCATGGGTAATGTAGTATTTAAACATCCTTCATGATTAGGGTTGCCAACTCCCTGAAATAGAAAAACAGGGACGTCATGTACGTGACAGCTGATCCGATTAGCTTTTCCCCTCCTGGCGTGGTGATTTTTTTTTAGCCCTCCTTTGTGTGTGAAATGACACCCTGCAATGTGCTTTATATTCATTATCGCTGACCTATTCCACCCTTGTAATTGTTTATTCACATATATTTCTGCATCCCTTTTTTTTTGAGGGGGAGGAGCATGGCTATGTGAAGGTGCCCCGCCCCCAAAAAGCAGCGTCAGTATTTAAATTCCTCCATTCGTCCCCCATCCTGCTCTTATGTCTCCCGCTATCTTCTCCATGAGTGACACTTGGCTGGACCAATGGGATGAGGGGATTCTGGATCGTTACATCTATGCTGTCAGCTCATTGGTCACAGCGCAGGACAGGGATAGGAACAAGTTTACCGTAAGTTTTGCATCTAATGTGCCCTTGTTCTTTGTTTCCATTAGCTTTTACTGACTATTTTTTTACTCTCACTGTAAAATGGGACAAATTTAGTTCCTTATCCACTAAATATGGGACAGGTATTTCTAGTTCTAAATATGGAACGATTCCGTCTTTCAAAGGACGGTTGGCAACCCTATTCATGATCCCTCCTGATTTACAGGACAAACATTTCATCCAGTCAGATTTTACACAAGCAGCAAAACCAAAGAAACAATATGAACAATAAAAATGAGAGACACAATTCCAGTTATCTTCCTCCTCATCCTCCTCCTCTTACTCCCTCAGGTAATCCAGAATCTGATCCATCAGCATTTGGGGATCATAATTCAGGACAGCTCTTCTGCGGCGCCTACGACTCCCTTCTTCTGGGTTAGTGGTCGCCATGGTATCAATGCGTTTCATTCTTTGCAGCCCGGTTGCATGCAGGCGGAGCTTTTCTTCCTCTTCACCTTCATCCTCCAGCCTCTTTACTCTGAGGAGCGGTGGCTCGTTGCTAGGCGACTGAGGGGCCATGCTGTCCAGGGAGCGGCGGGTTCTTCTGTGGGCGGAGCCAATGGGTTCTTCTGCTTTTTGGGTCAGGTCTCTCTTTGCTCTGCGGCCTGATGACATCATCGCCTGGGCCTCATTTGGGCTGATGCCGGATAGCATCTTAGCAACCATCCGACTGCAAAGGAACATCAATTTAAGAAGTCAGTCTGAGTCTAATCAAAGCTGATCATCCATCTCTGTGATATTTATCCACATTTCCTTCATGAAGCCTGTTCTGATATCTGAGGAATCCAAAATGGGAAACTGACCAGGTTGTGGGTCAGATACCTCCATAAGGTCGGGCATACACTGTGCGATATTTTCAATCGTTGCGCGCAGCTACAGCTCACACTGTGTGACGAAACCACAAGTTTTAAAAGTTCTCAGCTCACGATGTTTGTTCTCACACTGTGCGACCCGACGCTCTGATGCGATCTATCTGCTCACACTGTACGTTGCGTGGGTCAGACTCATCAATCTGCAAGAAGTAGAATAACTCCCTTGTTTGCACATGTGCAGTATTCGAGGTTCTGGTAAATTGGCCCGTAGCTCTGCTTCAACAGCAGGATTTGTCTCCCAAGGAGATGGTCGTGGGAGGCTGATCGCCCCTTGTTACCCCCTGTACACTACGCAACGCATGACGCACAATCAGGCTGAAAGCCGGCCTGATTCTCGCATGACTGGAGAATCAGCCCGAAAAGAGCAAAAAATCGTACGGTGTACGCCCGGCTCAAAGGTCTGGTTATCCTCCCGCCTCAGCGTGTCGCAGTGAGCTCGTCGCAGATATTTTTGATTTCTGTCCAATATTGAAGCGTGGTCTGCGCTATGTTATTCCACGCCACAACGCCAGAGAGGTCCACTACAAACGAAGCTGGCTCAGATACACCTGAAAGTGTGAGCAGCGCAGCCAGTGAGGACATGAGGGAGAAAAGAGCAAGGATCCAGGTGGAAAAAGGGTCCCAGCTTCTCGCGCAACTCGTTCTTCTAGCTGGTCCAACTTCCTGAGTCGTTTTTCCACAATAGCGGACACAAAACAAGCTGATAAGGCACCAAACAGGAAAAACTAATAGTGTAGAGCGGATGTAGATTTGACCAATCAGAGGTCTCCTGTTTGTGGCGCTTTCAATTGCGGTCACCTGCAGCAGAGTGTCCTGTGGGGAATTGGGGATATCTTGGATTTCACTTTCTGTGACACACAGACAACCTGGTTTTTGAGTATAAATCCGGCTTCAGACCTTCAGGATCAAACAGCTGTGTTTGGATTTCTGAGCAGAAACCAGAAAATATTGGTGCTGCCTTCCTGGACCCAACCTGATTACTGGTAATGGTTTCCATTAAGACTAATTCTGGATCACAGTAAGGTGTCCACTTATCAGTTTTATCTCTGGCGGTTCTAGATAGAGCTGATTAGCTGATGGACTCAAAGGTCCTCCTTCTTTCAAACTTCTTTAAGGTCCACAGAGAGATTCTATTGCCTACTTCTAGGCCCTACTGTCACACAAAGGAAGGAAATAGAAAAGGATGAGTGGTTTGCTCTGTCCTACCTGAGGGTGTCCTGGTCTCTGCTCGGTACTGCTTGTCTTCTCCCAGACTCTCCGGCTCTCTGCAGCAGACTCTGGACCAGCCGGGGATCCATCCTGAGAACCAACCACTTCTAGTTACGATAGACTCCCCCTTCCTCCCCTCACAGCTGATCTGACCCTTACTCACCTGTCCAGCACTGCCTGAGCCAGTTGTGGTTCCACCAGGTCCCACCAGGGGGCGCTAGGCCTCCCCATGCTCATACCCCGTCCTGTCTCATCATAGTCTTCAACGTTGAAGCTCTGAAAGTCGCCCGGTGGTCCCTGATCATCGTCTTCATCCTCCTCCTCCTCCTCCACCACCTCCACGTCTCTTGGGCCGACTAATCCCGCGCTCTCTGCTTCGCTCAGGAGGCGGAGCAGAGCAGCCAGGTAAGCTGTGGGAGACAGTTTTTAGTTTCCTCTGCATAGATATTATGAAATTTTACTGATAAAACGAATCAAACAAAAACTCTCAGAAAGACTAGTAAGAAGATTTTGTTGATTACAAAGTGCTGGTGAAGATTCACAGTCATCCAGGTCATAGTCATTCCAAAAAAGTAAAAAAAAAACAATCTACTGGACTTTGTTTCTGTGGGTGGAAAATTTTGATTTCTCTTTTCACATATTATGTTGCCTGAGTCCCCCCCCCCCTCTTTAAGGTTGGTTTTTCTTTCTTAACATAGATGGCTTCCTTCACGCCCCTCTCAAACCACCTGTCTTCTTTGTCCAAAATGTGAACGCTAAAAGATATAAAAGACTCGGCGGGGATGGACTCGGATTCTAGCTTTCAAAAACCTACAATACCGTGATTGAGTTGATCCATTCCTGCTATCATTGGAAGCCCAACCCCTTTACAGGAGAACAGAAGACCTCACCTATTCAGCCAGACCAGGTATGGGGCATTGCAGGCTAAAGAAGCCAATCGACCCCCATTCCAAAGGGGGGACCCGTTCATCCGTTTCTATTTCCTTGTTTTCTACACAAAAACGAGGCTTTGTTGGGCTGCTGGATAAAACCTGGAACTCGACGCTATTTTGGTATTTTGAATTGAAAAATCTTCCTGGATGGAAGAGAAACGTCTTCAAACTTGTAAACAAAGTCCAGAGGATTGATTTTAACTATTTTGGGTTGATTAAAAACATTTGAATGGGTCAGGTCAACCTGCTCGTTGCTCCTCTTCCTGCTCCCTCCTCTGGTCTCTGTCCACCAACTGCTGCAGAGCCTGGTCGATTCCCCGCCCTCTCCAGTCTTCTGATTGGTAGTACAGGCCATTGGCTCCGCCTCCGGCCTTCAAGGCAGGATATGCCATCATTTGGTCCTCATATGGCAGTCGGTTGCGGAGGTCTCTGCGCTGCCGTCTGATGGCACTCACCGAAACATCCAGGCCACGCCCACCACCGCGGTTTGCAGGTAGAGTCTGAGGCAAAGAGGTCAAAGGTCAGACAGCAGCACCTCCTGTGGTCACTGGAGGAACTGCAACCCAATCCTCAGAGAACATTTAATCATCTGTTCCTTAAAATGATCCACTGATGTTTCTGATGGGCCGTTATGAGTAACCAGGCATTATTTTTATCTCCAACAGAACAACAAATATCAGGTTTATGAATAGAAATTAAAACATTAAATCGAAAAGGAACAAATAAAAACTCCCATGAGACACCTTAACTGATGTCCTTCAAACTAACAACTCGCTTTAGGCAGAATGCTTTCTTTTAGAACATTTCTTTTCAGTTACCCCCCCACGCAACATGGAGAAGCTGGAACTGAACCAGCTCTCGCTTCAGTGACAGACTGCTGCACCTTAAATGCACCAGGGGAGGCGTTATCTGAATCCTTCCTCCCGGCAGCTACGGAAGACTCTGGAAATTTCCCACTGTTTCCCATCAACCTCAATCGGATTTCTTCCATGCTGAGATTTACTCAGTTCCGCTTTAGGTAGCATCTGCTGTCATTTCTGCGTGTCTGATGTCTCTTTTACATATCCACTAATATCCACAGCTGTATATTGATTATTTATTCTTGAGATGACAGCACAGTTTTTATAGGGTAAAAAAATGTTGAGGTTTGTCTGTTCTTAGCCTCACAGGCTCCAAGCGAAGGTCATGAGAGATCAGAGTAGGTCACACAGCTTCCTTCATGGAATGAAGGGGAGGGCTGCTGTTATTAGGAGATCCATCTGACCAGAGAAAGTTAGATTAACAGAGAACGGCCTTGATCAACTCAAGTTGTTTTTCCTCCAAATGTTCAAGTGTGAGAAAGTTCTTTATGCAGGAGGTGGGATAGTTCCAGGGGAAAGTATGTGTGTTGGGAGTTGTTGTTAAATGTATGTAAAGAGCTTTGCCAGTCAGAGCTCTATCTCTCCATCTGAGGACGTTAAATTAATTTAAACATTCTCTTGCAAAAGTCTCAGCTTCTTCCTCATCTTCACAGTATTTACATGTTTTTAAAAACTACATTTAATTTACTATTTTGTACATTTAGAATGAGTTCCTTATTCTTATTTATTGTTATACACTTTTAAGGTCCATATTTATGTGAGGCTGCATTAAAACATGATCAGAGGTGAATTTAGGAGGTAGGAGGCCCTAAGGAAAGACAGGCAGACTCTGAATGGAGAAGACAACACATAAGAAAGACCCATTCTACAGATAGATAAATGTTAATAGAATAGACATCCATTATGTTTCTTCTTGTTTTCCCTCTATGTTTTGTACTCAGCTGACTTTTCATCCTGGGCATGCATAGGTTTTTACTCTGAATTGCAGACGCTTCTCTTTACATCTTAATGTCCACAAATCATGACAGAAGGAATATTTTAAGATACAAAAAGATTGATGTTTAAAAAGGGGAATCTTAGGGGACCGGCCAAGGGACCCATCATGGAGTTGTGAGGAGGAACTGGTCAGAACTTTCCTGGCTCAGACATGATGACACCGAGCTCGTTTGTTTGGACCTTCAGCATCACAATTTATTTTTTATCTCGCCTTCCTTAATGACAAGTTCTCAGCAGCATCACCCCTGGGATGTAGCAGTGAGACAGCAGTTTTCAAAGCTCTAACGGTGAGTCAGCAATCTGCTGAGAGATTTTTCATCCCGTCTGTAGATGATGTTTCTGTAACAGCTGATGACTCGGCAGGAAGTTGGAGGCGTCTGCTCAGAGGGCTTCATCTCATTTCCAGAGACGGATGTTAAGAGATGAGGCTGGTTCTGTCTCTCCTGCTCCTCCTCCTGGCATGAAAATGCTTTGAATTGATGATCCAGATTCTCTACCACAGCAGCTTTAATATCCCCCCTCCACCTCTGATTTATGGCTGTAATATCTATGGCTCTTCTGCAACGCTGATTATCGTCCTCAGGAAGAGTTATAGCCATCAGTCTGTGTGATGAAGAGGAGGAGGAGATGATGAGTCCTGGGAGCAGCATCAATCTCTGACTCTCTCCGATCCAAAGGACACCCTTTAATAAAGAAAACCTCAGCGTTTTAGGAGAAGAGGTTAAAAGCTGCTCCGTGTTTTCATACCCCGGGCTGAAAATGATGTAACCGATGGCAACGGACCTTGGCTGAAACCAATTTACCCGCAGGGTAATAAAGTTAATGATTTCCAGCTTAACATGATAACAAGTCAACCTCTATGTCCTCACTAGCAGAACTGAGCACTGCTTTCCAGGACATGTTTCACATTTGGTTAGAGATCAGCCCTGTTCTACAGTAAGAACCAATGGAACCAAGTTACAGGCTGCATGTTTCGGGAGAAAAGGTCCAGTGATGCAAAAACAGCTACATTTTTATCTGCATGAGTAGAATGGGAGGCAGATCTTTTAGTTCTCAGGCTCCTCTCCTG
>JAGKQL010001288.1:32167-50038 GCA_018398635.1 Cyprinodon brontotheroides
GAATTGAATCTAATCCACAACCTTCACAGGCTCTCACACAGCGCCCCCCACAGGCAGGGTATGTTCAAGCTGAGTTTATATTCTGAGAAGGGCCCAGATAGAACTAAAACTAAATCCAGCACAGGTATGTACAGGTTCCCCAGAGCAGGAGAACAAATAAAATCTGAGGTTTATCCTCCATAAAGCAGAGTCTGAGCAGAACCAGTTGGAGAATCATGCACCCTCTTCTGGACCTAACTTGGTTTTTTGAGGGTTCTAGCGGTTCCTGAATCAGAATCCAGTTTATTACCAAGTAGGTTTGCATCTACAAGGGATTTGACTTGGTGTTGATGGAATCTATAGATATATACAATATAAAACATACAATATACTATATGCAATATATAGTATATAGCCATATACTATATACACAGCAGACTGTGTTTATGTAATGCAGGAGGTCTGGAGATGCTACGTTTGTGTAGCTTCTAGGTCCTGAACGGGGGAGAGAGAGGCCGTGTTGGTGTCACGGGCGTCTCTGGGCAAGGTTGATAAGGCTGGTAGCGGATGGGAAGAAACTGTTCTTATGACGTGAGGTTTTGGTCCTGATGGACCCATGTTAGACAGGGGGAACGCCATCTGACGGGGTTTATAGGCGCGTCAGATAGCGTTCCCCCCTGATGTCATTTACGTTGAGTTGCAATAAATGCCAAACTCTCTGCAGGTTCTTGTCTTTGTCGTCAGCTGGCTTTGGAAACACACGGCGAGAAGGTGGGGGCTGGGTGGTGAGGGTTACGGGGGCGAGAAACGCAAAAGTAACGTAATAGCTACTTTTACTGGTAACTAGTTACTTTTATTGTGGAGTAACTCAGTAACTCAGTAACTTTTTGGGAGAAGTAACTAGTAACTATAATGACTTTTTCAAAGTAACCTAACTGGTTGCAGAGGGTGGTTGCTATAGCGGGGGCTGCAGCTTGAAGGCGGAGCTTTAATAAATGCTAAAGCAGAACATGTTGGAGATGTAGAGGAACTCACCCATTCCAGAACCTTGATGAAGCCCAGAGGAACCTTCAGGATCCTGAACTGGCCCTGGGCCATCAGCTGAGGAGCAAACAGACACACAGCCTTTAGTCACAGTAACACCACATGCTGCTCCGGTTTAGCTGGACCTGCTCCGATCTGACAGATCTGGTTCTTTGTGCTGGACTCTGAACACACCCAGCTCAGCCAGACTCTGGTTCTGGTTCCACCCAGCTGATCCCAAACCTTCTACAGGTGAATGTGTGAAAGAATCCGGTGTCTCAGTATGGGAAGAAGGACTTAGAACCAGAATCTGGACTTAGATCTTAAATCTGAACGACTTGGACACTGAGTTGAACTCAGTTCTGGTTCGGATCTGACTCGATCCGCAAATTCTTCCTCCCTTCCATGCGTCAACTCTTCTGCCTTCATCATCATCATCATCATCATGATCACATCATCATCATCATCATCATCATCACTAGGTGACATACCTAGAACAAAGAGCCGCACTGCTCTTCAGAACCCAAGTTGAAATAAAGATTGAAATTAAATGTGTAATAATGGAGAAAGAAAAGAACTCAAGACAGGAAACAAAGGAGGACCCGGTTGGAGAGAAATTCACCCAGCTGACCAGAACCAGCTGGAGGTCAGGATTGAACCAGAACCAAGATCCGACTGGGTCCTGGTGAGGTCCGAGCCATGAGACTGGTTGCTATGGTGATTCCCTCCCTGTTCTGGTGACCTGGATCTTTCCAGAACCAAACCAGAACTTCCACCTTCACCCCCAAAGGTTCTGTAGGTCGTTATTCTCCAGGATCGAACAGAACCTCAGGTCCAGTTTCTACAGGACCAGTCGGGGATGAGATCTAATGAGAGAGCTTCCCTGTGATGGTTCTGATGGTTTGACGGGTCCAAACTGGGGAATCTTTTCTCCAGTTCTGAAGGATTGGACCAGATTCCCCTGGTTGGACCTTCTGCAGCGGTCAAACATCACCTGGTTCGGTGTTCTGTTCTGGTTCCTCTAGATCTGGATCAGTCAGGGATCCAGGAACTTGCCTTGTTCTGAACTAACTGCAATCTGGACCCATGTATGAAGCTACGGGTCAAGAACATCAGAGACGGAGATGCTCTCCTCAGCAGAGGAAATACTCCCTCTTCCTCACCAGCTGCCATCTTACACGCGAACGCGCGCGCTCATCGTGATTTCACGTCATTCCCGCAGGATGAAAAAAAAACAAAAAACAAAAAAGTCCAGTTCGATATTTTTTTTTCCCCTGCTAGAATCAGACGGATTAAAACCAGAACCAGAACCAGAACCAGAACCAGAACCAAGGTTTCTTCAATACTGAAGGCCGGGACCTCCCTGCCCTGATCAGCCTCCTGACTAAACGAGGCTCCATCAGGACACGGACCGCCTCCCCGAACCAAGACGAAACCCCGAGCCCCAGACTGGACCTAAATAACAGAAGGATGCTGGAGCCGGTACCTGATTCACGGACGTCCATCCTGCAGCCTGAGGGGGGAGGAGGAGAGATGGGGAGGGGAGGGGAGGAGGAGGAGGAGGAGAGGGAGCAGGGAGGAGGGAGGGGAGAGGAGGGGGCTTTTACGTCAGCCAGGCTTCATTTACGGTAAGAGGGAATGTAAACAACAGCAAATAAGAAAGAAGGAGGGAAGTTTACCTTAATTCAACAGTTTTATCTGTATGGAAGAGGATTAGGGCCACTGGGAAAAATAAGTTAACTGTTTTAAAATTTGATTTGTTTTATATGGGAAAAATTCAAAGATTAAAGTCAGTAGACTTTTACAGAATTTGACTTCTAATCTTTTGAAATCTGACAGCTAACTAACATGTTAGCATCCAGCCGTAGCCATGTCTGTTTTAGAGACTAGTTGTTCTAATCACCTTATTTTATTTTTTTATTTATGTGTTTATTTGAACAGGGACAGTGCACATTAATAAACATTTCTGTAAATGAGCCAGTGTTAGCTAAGTAGCTAATTTTCAACTGTAGTCCCTGGGCAAGGTTTAAAATGCCAACATAATAAAACAACAACATTAAAAATTAGTGCAAACAATAAAATACATAGTTAGTAATCTACATAAAAGTTGGACATTGATCTGTAAAAAACAGACATTATTACCTTCTGCTTTTCCATTAATGAAATATGATATGAGAGCAGATTGAGGAAATGTGGGGCCCCTGGCAAAGACAGGCAGGGGCCCCTCTGAATGGAGAAGACACACATAGAATGGACCCGTTCTACAGATAAAGATATGTTAATAGAATAGACATCCATTATCTGTTCTAGGTATTGTCCCTCTCTTCTTGTCCCTTTTCTTATTTTTCCTCTCTTTGTTTTGTACTAAAGTGGTGTTTAATAATATATATATATATATATATATATATATAAATATTTAATACTTTCAAAAGATGTGAGAATTGTTCTATGTTTCAGATTTGATTTCCATTCTCCAAATTTTTGACTCCTGTGTTTGTTTAGTAAAAAAGTATCTGGAACAACAAGAAAAGATCAGAAATTAGCTTTTTTTTTAATTAAACGTTGAAAATGATTATCATTTTGTTCAATGCAGTAACAGGTTTGGAACGAGAGGAGAAGGATTTCTTTAGGAGCCACTGGGATCCAGTGGAAAACCTGGAGTTTTTGTGGAGCAAAGTTCTCTGTAGGACCATAAATAACAAACATAGAAGGAGGTGATTCAATTATGCCAACTTTGCTTTTTGCTAAAGCCAATGTTCTGTGTCTTCTGTGTTTTCCACATTAAACTGGTCTTCACTATGGCGTTGAAGTCCCCCAGCAGAAATATGGACTCCCCTGGAGGGACACGTTTCAACAAACCCTCCAGGGACGCCAAGAAGGCGTGGTCCTCCTATTTGGCCCTTAGGCTGAAACAACAGTCAGAGACCCACCCCTTACCCAAAGGTGAGGGGAGGCAACCCTCTCGTCCAAAATGAGACGGCTGAGTCGTCGGGCAGACAGGCAGACCCCTCCCCGCCCTCCGCCTCTCCCCATGGGCCACTCCAGAGTAGAAGAGAATCCAGAGCTGGGTTCCAGAGTTCATGCTCCAGTATGGGTGGATGGGAGAACTCTTTCTAACTGGTATTGTATTACAGTAGAGCTGGTGAAGATTCTCAGTCATCCAGGTCATCCACTGCAAAAACAATCTAGAAATAACTGAGTATAAACCCTCAATTTCAGTAGGTAAATAAGATGCCAATAGAATGAGGATTTTTTTACTCTTAAAATAAGGTCATTAGACAATATACACATGAAATAAGACAATTAAATAGTTTTTTTTCCTATTTTAAATGTAAATTTTCTTGTTCCATTGGAAAGTGTCTCACCTCTTACTCCTCCTCACACTACAGCAAATTACTAAATGTTTTCCACTGTTACCAAAAAGTAAAAAAAAAAAACAAGCCACTGGGCTCAGGTGGACTGGACACCTGATGGACAGAGAACATTCTTTGAGAGCAGAATATTCATTTTGGACAAAGCACAGGTGGTTTGAGAGGACGAAGACAGCCATCTATGTTAAGAAAGAACCTTAAACGGGCGCTCAGATTTCAGCTTTCAAAACCCTCCCAAATGTCATCAAGCAGCCCCGACCCTTTTATAGGAAAAACAGAAGACTTTAACGACCCCCCTTTCAGAGACATAGACAGGTATGGGGCATTGCAGGCTAACAAAGAAGCCAAATCCACCCCATTCCCAAAGGGGGGACCCACTCTTCCAGTTCAATGTGTATTTTGTCTAAACCAAAACAAGGCTTTGTTTTTGGTCCACTCTTATAAAAACCTGGGAACTCAACTCTATTTCTAACATTTTGAGTTAAAAAAAGCTTCCTGATGGAAGAGAAACGCCTTCAAAACTTGGAAAACAGTGGAAGTTCAGTGGGATTGTTTTTTACTTTTTGAATGTATGTAGTAGTTTTGCCCCCGCCGATACTGTAGTATCAGGCGGGCATCGTGGATACTCATCTCTGACCTAGTTTTCCACTATTGTCACCCATTCCAGCCCGTGGCAATAAAAGTTCTACTGGATTTACTTTCTTGTTTTCTGTTTTAGTCTTTTCCTGCTTCACTAAGGAAGGCAGCAGCTTGACATAGAAGCCATGATGGAGATTATTTACATCCAAGTAGTCTGCAGTTCTACATAAATTCACATCAATTTCAACGTATAGTAGGTATGGTATCGGCTAATACTGCAATGTTGTGTGTGAATGGGTAACGCAGTAAAATGGCTTGTTGCGTGTAATACATGCGTAGTTTCTATAACCCTGTCCTCTAGTTAGCTATACCAACCACTCAGGATATCTAAAATTGTGAATGTAAAAAAAAAAAGAAAGTATGTGAGGCTAAAACTATGGAAGTTTCTCAGGTTAAATTGCTTCTGAAACCCTCTGAGCCTGATGGGTTCCTGGCTGAATGTCTGTCTCTCATCTAAACAAAGTTAATGAGAAAAAAGATCTAACCAAGTCGGATGTGTCCCCGATGGACCTGCTCTTCTCCCTGTGGACCTGGTGTCCTGGGACTGCAGCTGTTAGGTCAGAGCTGATGAGTCCATGCGTCCTGGTGCTGAGCTCCGCCGTCATGTGACCTAGATACTCCCCTGGAGGGGTTAGCTGGTGTTTCCTGCTCTAAGCCCAGAACTAGCTGCTTCTGATAATAAGCACAAATCTGCTAATGATGGGGGAGGCGACACAGAGACGTCCAACAGAGGCATGATCTGGATCTTTATTGGAAGGAAAACAGGATCCAAGCAGAACATCTGAGCAGGAACCTCAAGGAACAAAAAGCCCTTAATGAGAACCATAGAGTCCAACGCCAGGAAAGGGTCCAGAAGAGACGTAAAACACACGACAGTCAGAATAAAAAACATGACTTATGTACAAAAACTCGGACAAAAGCTGTCAAACACAGACTACTGACATCATCTCCATAGAAACACACTGTCATTTTTTTCAAGCCTCTGATTTTACTTTCTGAGGGACGTAAAAGAGTGGAGCTGATCACTTCCTGTCAGGTTTGATGTTTGAGGCTGAAGCTTCAGACCAGCTGAGAAACGGGACGTTTGCTCCTGATTAACAAACCCTGTTCCTGGTTCAGCTTCCAGATCAGGAAGGTTTCATTATCCTGTTATTAACTATCTGCATTCAAAGATCCTGTCAGACAGGAGAGATTCAATCATTAAATAAAAAAGCTTTTTATTTAGAAACTTGCTTTTCAGAAACCTGCAGCTGGAAATGGGATCAAATGAGAAGATCGGCTGTAACCTCAGCTAAACTGTGGCTCTTATCCTGCTGCAGCTCTACGCTCTTACTAAAACATTCAGCTGGATAAATACGAGTTAGAGCTGCATCCTCCGTCTATCTGAAGGTTTATGTAGAAGAAGACAGACGGCAGGTGTGGGAGGAGATCTTCTCTCCTCAGGAAGAAAAGCCAGCTCCTTAAAACTAACTTAAATCTAAATTAGTATATTTTACAGCTGGGGAAATTCTAATTTTCATTTCTAGAAGCTAAAAAAGAAAAATCTGTTCCAGAAAAAATTTCAGTTTCAGTTTTTTTTTTTTTTAAACATTTACCATTTTTAAAAAATTAAATCATAATTTTATGGGGTTCTGTTTGTAAAGTTAAGCAGTCAAACGTTAGCAGCAATATTTATGGTTATTTAGCATATTTTAAGAGAAAAATAAGAGGTTTATTTTTTTCCAAGTCAATTTTTTCATTATGTAATTCATTCATTTATAAAAATCTTATTTTGTTAAATAAATACTTAGTTTTGAGATAAATATTTATTTTGCAAACCAAATATTTAATTAGCAAATTAAATATTTAGTTTGTAAAATAAATATTTAGCTCCAAACCAATAACTTAGTTTGTTAAATAAATATTTTGCTCCAAACTAAATACTTAGTTTGTTAAATAAATAATTAGCTCCAAACTTAATATTTAATAAGGTAAGATATTAATAAATAAATTACATTGTGAATAAAAGCACTTGGAAAAAAATAACCGCCTTATTTTCTTTTAAAACGCTCTAAATAACCTTAAATATTGCTCCTAATTTGCGACTTCCTTACTTTACAAACTGAGCCCCATATATTTTCCAATAAAAGTCTTTTTTTTCAGTCAGAAACACAGAACATAAACAGGATCTAACCGCAGCTGAATTTAAATCTGAGAACAGATTAATTAATAGTTCTCTGAGCGAGCGGCCATCTATCAGCGTTTTCCAGCTCTAAATCCCCGACTTTAACCTCCAGCTGCATTTCAATGATTTACCTTTTCACAGTTTTCTGCTCACAGTGTCTGATAACGAACCGAGCGCCTCCGTAGGAACGACCCGTGAATTTTTTATGTCCAAACGGTTTACAGTAAAACTTAGAAAAATGACCAAAAACAAACATTTCCTCCAGTTTTAGTGAATTCCGAAGCTCAGGTTTCCTCTCATCGGAATCACTATTCAAAGTTTAAACGGGTCTCAGACCTTGGATTATTCTGGACCCGGTCATCCCGCTGATCCCTCCTCCAGTTTCACCGCAGTCACTGCCAGGTTTTAACTTTTCTTTCTCACGTTTTCCCTCAGAATGTTGTGCTTGAGATGTGAAGGTGGTCCTAAAGCTTATAGGATTAAACTCTTTAACTGCCTAGTTGTAGTCGCCTCTGTTGCCCTTTGCTGAAGGACTTACAGGTTTCCGTCCAATCAGAGCCCAGAGTTCACAGAGACACGCCCACACTCGTATTCCCCGTTAATCCGATCTGTCGTACGGAGCTCATGGAGAAACATCTGGATGTGAGGCCACCAGGTGACGATGCTCCGTTTCCACACAGCGACGGTTTGGTGCTTCAGCAGCACCCAGGCCTCCATCAGGGAAGGAGGGAGTCACCATGACAACCAGTCACCAAGCAGCTCCCTCACCGAGTCGGCTCCAGTTAGCGTTAGCTAAATGTGATCACTGTTTTTGGACTTCCAGTGACTTTTCAAACCAGCTACAGAAATATTTAATGTAATGTAAATCCCTTTATTATCCCACATTAGGGGAAAATCGTTCTCTGCGTTTTGACCCATCCCCTTCTGGAGCAGTGGGCTGCCATTGTGCGGCGCCCGGCGAGCAGTGTGGGCTTAACGGTCTTGCTCAGGAACCCAGAGTGCAGGCTGTGGGGATCAAACCGGGTACTTGCAACCTTCTCTCTAACCACTAGCTTTCTGCTTTCTCCCTCCCAAGTTCCTTAAATTTCTTACTTCCTGTTTTGGTTTCCTTTTCTTTTTGATCTTTAAAAGAACAAGACTCTCCTATTAATCTGCACCCAGAAAAAGCCCCGCCTCTTCCCTCTCATTGGCCAGCTGAAAGCTTTGTTGCTCTTGGATGCTCCGCCCCCTGGATCCTCAGAATGTTGTCACGCAGGCCATTTCGTCGGCTAGCTCCTCCTCCTCGCGACTTGTTCTCATTGGCTCCTCATCGCTGTAGAGTGCGGCGGGGTCGTCGGCAATGGTGTTCAGGAAGTCATGGCTCCCGGAGCTGAGTAGGTCGCTGGCGGCCGACTCCATCTCATCCACCGTCATGTGACACGCGTCTGCAATTTCGCGCTTGGCAAACGCAACAAACTTTGGATCCCGGGCGTACAGGCCGAGCCCCTCTGAGATCAGAACCTGAAGAAAGACCAGAACAGAACTGAGACCATCGGTTTCATCGGATCAGAAAAGTGAGCGTTCATGGTCACTCACCGCCTCCACCAGGCTGTCCGCTGACCCTCGTTTATCGAATGGGGCGCCGAGCTGAGAGGGAACACGGAGGGTGGTGTACGCTCTGTAAGGGGGCGGAGCTAGAAGCAAGGTTATATGACCTGATTAGACAAGCTCAGACATTAAATGTCCCGGTGAGTAGGAGGAGTGTCTGTATTTGTTCTCACCCGATGTTCCAGCAGGGCCACCGTACCATGGCGCTCCCTCTCCCGCTCCTGACGGAATCACAGGAAACAACATGAGCTACACCTTTCACAATAAAACAAGCTTTTACTCTGAAACATTGCCTCCTCACCTCTGACTGGTCCACCGTTCTTACCCTCCGGGTGCAGCCCTCCTCCCCACGGTGGGCTGCCCTCCTCCTCCACCAGGATGAGCGGAGCGTAGAGCAGGCGTCCCCGGCGAGGACACGGCTTGGCCCAGGACACCGATGCCGCCGCTGCAGACCGTCCTGAGGAATGCCGGGAGTCGTAGCTGCCCAAAGCCTGCTGAGGAGAGCAAAGATTACCTGAGGAACAGGTGGGCATGTGTCTGGCCGTGTTCTGTCAGATGAGCACATCAATACCCGTTTATCCCTTTACTTTATTTCTTTAGTTTTGAACGAAAATTAAACTTTAAACTACCTCAACGGGTGTGTATCCCTTTAGTCATCTACAAAAAAGCAATTTCATTACCTAGTTTTTGTCGTTTCTTGAAGCGTATGGCAATCTGACCTTAAATAGTTCTTTTTGTTCATGACTAACCTAGGCTGCTAAGTGACGCAGTGGTTAGCACTGCTGCCTTGCAGCAACAAGGTTCCGGGTTCGATTCCTGGTCCAGGGGTCTTTTTGGGGGGAGTGGCGGCCTAGTGGTTAGGGCATAGGGCTCTGAATCCTGAGATTGGGAGTTCGATCCCCCACATCCCCAGACTGCCACTCTGGGTCCCTGAGCAAGACCCTTAACCCCACACTACTCCCCGGGCGCCGTACAATGGCAACCCACTGCTCCCCAAGGGGATGGGTTAAATGCAGAGATAAATTTCTCCAATGTAAGTCAATAATGTTCAATTTAATTTAATTTAAAGGAAAACAAACCCGTTGAGGTAGTTTAAAGTCTATTTTTTGTACAAAACTAAAGGGATAAACACAAATCTGACATCTTGCGCATGCGTATAGACTATAGGTACGCTGGTCTGACAGAACACCGGCTATGCGATAGGATACCTGAGGTCGCGAGCGGCGTGGTGGGGATGTTGGGTGGTAGGTCCCAGGAATCGGCAGGTCATCACTGCTGCCCTGCCGCCTCAGACACTGGATGTTGAAGGATGGTTTCCGACCTGATCAGCAAAGACAGACTATGTCAACTGGGTGTGATGTCACAGTGACCAGCTGCCAGTCATCGTCTTACCCATGGGCGTGGCAGGAAGCAAACGGCGTCGAGTTGTCCTTCTGCCCTCGCTGTAACCGACACCATAACTACCGTTGGTGTACGGGCCGTGGTCGTCCTGGAGGTCTCCGTAGTGGGAGTCATCAGGGTAATGTCTGTAAACAAATGGTTGGCGATTCTATTCTTTTATGTGTTGTCGGTGACGACCTCTTTAGTTACCTGCTGTAAACTCGACTTTCCCTTCATGATTAATTTTATCTATATACAGTTAGTATACAGTTTGGTATACGTCAGCCTGAACACCTAAATTCAGCCAATCATATATCAACGTCATCTGTCAATCAAATTTTTTGGGTCATAGCATCTTGATTCATATGTCGCAGCTAATATACACAACGGCCGAAATAAGAAATCGGAATCATTTTCTTTCTCATTGAGTTCCACTCCAGGGTTCTACCTATTAGCACTAAGATGCTAACTGGTTAGCTAGATGCTTCCGAGACACCGGTCACAACTAAACTTGCTTGTGAACCTTCCACGACAACAATCCCGCCCCGTTGATAGCCGACCAATCACATTCACTTGATTCACTCGTGTAAAGTCGGGTCCGTCCCCGTGAACACTGGGACGGAACTCAATGGTAAAGTAAATGATTCTTATTTCAACCGCTGCGTATATTAGCTGCAACATATGATTTAAGATGACCCAAAAAAAAAATCAGGATTTACAGATCCAACCCCCCTTCCGGGCTGTTTTTATCTCTGACTCTGCCCTGGAAGTGACGCCTCGCTGTCTTCCTCTCGCCGTGTGTAACCGTACCGTAAACGCCCAATGCCTCCATTCTCCAGAGTTCTCCTGCAGACCAACAGAACATGTTTATAACCCGTAACACTTGTACCCCTTAGTGCTTTTCAGCAGGTGCATTTTTCATCAAGGGGCTTAGGGTGAGGAACACCATTGTGGGCTGAACTTTGACTGCGTGATGACACACCTTCCATATTTGTAGTATGCGGTCGGTTTTTGGGTGTGGTCTGGCAGTCGTTCTTTAAGGACAGCCGCTGATGCCTGACTGGCGGCTGATGACCATACTGTCTCCACGGCTTAAGATCCTGCGTCACGGCGTTCATTTCCATTCACCATCTTGTGAGGGAGCCAACTCGATGGATAAGACTGCCATTAGAAATGCCACCGTCACCCAGAGAGAAGCCTCCACCGCTGTCAGTAAAGTAACCCAGTTCCCTGCTGCCCTTCTGCTTCTAATCAAAGTTACTCTTATTTCTCCTCCTTTTTCCTTTCTAAATCTGTTGATTCAATTATTTGTTTGGACCTCAGTGGTCAGACCAGAATCCAAAGTTCCATATTCTGGTAGACATCCTTCAATCAGGCAGGGGTTCACATTGAAGAGGACATCAGCAGGGGACCGAGGGAAAAATTTTCACTTGCAAGTCCACAGAATGGCTGGAGTGAGGGGTGTTTGTGGTAGAGTCAAGGCATACTTATTCCCATAAGAGACAGATTATTTCTCAGGTTTATTCATAACATGTTACTGTTTAACCAAAGAGTCTCTAACTTGTTTTGACTCTGACTACTTTCCATTATTGTAAGTAAGGGGAGCGAACAGGGCCAGAACAGAACAGGGCTGATTACATCGTGCTGTATAATGAACTGTTTTTCTCTTTGCAAAGATAAAATCAATAAGTGAAACCCATTGATCTCTGTTTTATTTAACAGGAATGAATAGTTGAATACTTTTTTTCCCATGACAAGACTCAGGCAAAAGGCCCCGCTTTACAGAATGACCAAGGCTAAGTCATGATGGTTGACATCTCATACCTGAAGTGCTGTTAAGAAAAGACAGTCTGCAACATTTTTTCTCTGAGTTTCAGAACTTATGGACCGGGACCTAAAGCCTCCATCATGCTATGGTGGTGATTTTCAGCTGCAGGGACAGGGCGACTGGTTGCCATTGAAAGGAAGATGAATGTACTGTACAGAGATATCCTGGGAAAACCTTCCAGACTGCTCAGGACCTCAGACTGGGCCAGTTCACCTTCCAGCCAGACAATGACCCTAAGCACACAGGTAGAATTACAACTCTGACCATTCCTGACTGAACCAGCCAAGAGCCTGACCCTAAACCCAATGGAGCATGTCTGCAGAGACCTGAAAATGGCCTCCCACCAACGCTCAACGCTGCAAGGAATATTGGCAGAGGATCCCTAAATCCAGGTGGGAAAGACTTGTTTTAAGTCATTACCAAGAAGACTCATGACTTGTAATAGCTCAAAAGCTGCTTCTATCAATACTGAGCAAAGGGGTCTGAATACTTATGACACTGTGAATAGTTATGCCTGGGAGTGATGGCCTTGTGTTTTGGGGCATAGAGCTTGGAATCAGAGGTTCTCTGTTCAAGCCCCTCCCACAGCCTTCACTCTGGATCCCTGAGCAAGTTAAGAGTTTGCTCAGAGACTTTCATTGTTGGCCTGGCTGAACAGGTGAGGTCTTCTGTTCCTCCTGTAAAGGGGTGGAGGTTGCAATAATAGCAGGAAGGAATCCAACTCTATCGCTGCATTGGAGGTTTTGAAGCTGAAATCTGAGTCTAAAGGGTCTGGTACATTCAATACCAGCTGTATATTCATTTCCCTAATTACATATTAGTTTAAAAGTGACAGGATTATGTTGAATTAGTTTTACACTTCTTTGGTTGAGTTAAATTCCTTTATTTGATTTGAATACAGTGCTTTAGCCATTGGTGGCAGTATCACTAGGAAACCCCATAATGCATCTTTGACATCAACACTGTGAAGCAGTAGTATGTGATGCTGTGTTTTACCAGTAGGGGTCAGTAAGGAACCCGCGCCGATTCTCTGCCCTGCGAATCATTTCTCCGTCTGCAGACACACACATGAGAACATAGCTTTTAACGTCTAGAAAAACAAGAAACGTTCATAAAAACTGAGCAGCAAACCAGAGGGAGCACCTTATAGCGTTCTTCTCCAACCACTCACCCTCCATCATTTCCTCCACCTCCCTCTCCTTCCCTCCAGGTCTTCATTCAGCCACAGACGCATCTCTGGACCCAGATCCTGCAGGGTCTTGAGACCAGCCTTAGAGAGCTGCACACTTAACACAAAGAAGTCTCTTTAGTTTTGTGGAGGAAGGAAGCTGACCTTTCAACAGACATCAATCATGCGCTTGGTCAGGGAGACACATCATCAGAATCTATTAGGCAACAATAGGCAGGTGCCTAGGGCCCCGAGGTTCCTGGGGGCCCCATAAACCTCTGTTTACATGTATGGTTAATACAACTATTCCTTATTTGTGCACATGTTTATGTTTATGTGTTATGTTTTTGATGCTCTTATGGGAAAGAGGCTTAATTGTGATTTTTTAAAAATTCCTTTATTTATGGCTGTTTTATTTAGTGTTGATGGTTCCGATGTTGGTTTTATCATTGCATCTAGTCTTTGGTTTGCATCACTTCCTGCTGGGTTTACGGTGCTCTGTCCTCCTCAGAGTTACTAACAGCTGTTCATATAGCTAAAAGAATGAGCTCATAGTTCAGTTCCACAATCATGAAAATGAAACTACATTTATTTGGTAGATGAACTTGTTACTGAGGGACAACATGGAGAAAGACTGACCTGAACAGCAGGCCGGATTTGGAGAGTCGGACTCTCCGTTGCTACATTTTCCATTCTCCTTCCTCTTCCTGAACTTCTAAAATAATCCTGGATGAGGAAAGTGGCATAAAACTTAGGGGCGGTGACTTCCTCCTCTGCAGATGAGAGAACAAAGGTTGAGTTCTTCAAGAGCAGCGAACAGAGGCTGAGAGAGGTCCACAGGGGGGTGTCTACCTTCATGAGGAGGAATGACTTCATCCAGCAGCTTCATCCTCTTCCAGATCTTCTTGATGATCAGCCCCTCAGCTCCTCGTTCTCTTGGTCAGATTACCTGGGCAGCATCCAAAGGGGCGGAGTCAAAGACAGGCTATAAGTTTACATCTTAACCCTTTATAGGGCACTCATTGAAATTCTCCTTCTAACCTTCCATTTGTAAAAAGGCAAGTATGCAAGGGATCAAACACACTAACTTGCCTTGCTCGGTATTTATATATTTTTCATTTATTTATTCTTATTTTCCTCCATTTGAACTGCTTTGATTAATTTACCAACTATATCTATATTTTTTATATTTACTCATCTTTAATCCTGTGTATCATAGCACACTCCAAAGTTTAGCCTGATGCTCATATTGTTTAAAAGTTGTTTTAAGTATATTGTAAGTAGAAAAACAGCAGACTAAATGTGGGCTTGTATGTAGTTATAAAATTGGGAAATAAAGTAAATGGATTAAAAAAAAGTGGGTCTGCCTTTTTCTGGTTCAGACTGGACTGGTTTGAATCCATTGAAGGACAGGGGAATGTGTGTTAGAAGGTAGCTTTACATTAGACACCACAAAAATCATATGTAGCGTTCCCCAAGGCTCTATCTTAGGGGCTTTCCTTTTTTAAATATTTTTCACCTCCCCTAAATCTGGGCATACACTGTGATTTTTTAATTGTTGCACAGCCACAAGTCACACTGTTATATATGTGAAACCCTGCGGTTTCTTCCATATAGCTCCGCGATTTTGTTTCTCACTGTGCGACCCGGCGGCTCTGATCGTACGATCTACCTGCTCACACTCTACGTCTAAAACCAGGTGGGTCTCAGCTCGCAGTGAGATAGGCTACTGGGACTCCGTCTATCTGGAAGCCAGCAGTAGAAGAGGAATATAGCTCACTAGAGTGAAACTAAATTTGTGCAATTTTGTGCTGAAAAGCCCCTAAAAAGAAAACACAGCAAGGCATATTTGGACAAAGACATGGCTGAGCAAAGCGTGGCTACTACGGTATGTCAGTTTGACAGAAAGAACTCCATTTTCACTCATTGCACCCCCCACCATGCTGCTGTGTTTATATTTGGGAGGGAAGAAGAAGAAGAAGCAGGAACCTTACATTTTGCCCACTGAAGCGGGTTACACCCTACGACCACCTTAAGGCGGCCGACTGAAAATCAAACATGTTTGATTTTCTCCAGACTACTATGATTCCTGATGGGGGATTGGTGGTTAGGAGGCCAACAGCCTGTACGTTACCCCCTACTTACAGCTACACCCACGCACCCATCAGGCTGAAGTGTGGATCGAAAAATTCTTTTAAGACTGGAAAGTCAGCCCAAAAAGGGCAAAAGAAATGGGTGCAGTGTGCGCCCAGCTTAACTCAGATCTTATTACACATACATCATTTTACCATGTCATATCATCACAGGATCAGATAATACACAGATGATGCTGTGATTTATTTTAATAACTGGGAGGGGGTTGAAAGTATTAACAAGAGCCTAGAAAACGGCTGCTGTTGTGGATAAAACCTGGTGGTTCTAAAGAGTCCTTCAACAAGCTTCATTTAGGCTGTTGTTGAATTCCTGTAGGTTTTATCATCAGCAGAACCTGTCCTCCATGATGGAGCACTTACCTTCAGTCTTGATCTTGGCTGGTCTTGGAGAACAGGCTGGCGTGGCATTAAGGTCATCCATCAGCATTCAGAGGCATGTTCATGGCTACCAGCTGGGGGTGAGAGGAAAGGGAGGGGTGAGGTTCTCACCTTCTCTGCCTGGTCTGGGTTGTAGTATACAGAGCGGGTTTCTGCTCTGAGGACCTTCACGACATCGTCCCTGAACACCTGTCTGGATAGACTGTTTTTATCTAATAAAGAAGATCTGAGAACATGGAAATAATCCGTCGAGTTTATGAGGCGGTTCTACAATCCAGGTTCTCATTTTTATTGCTGATCAAAGGAGGCTCTGGCTACGAATTTATCCCCAAAAACAGCGGGTGAAATTTATAGGAAAAAGAATTCAAACTTCTGAAAGCACTTTAAATGTGAGAAATGATTCCATCCTGTTCAATAAATGATCAGTGTTTTTTAATTCCAGAGTAATTTTCATGTGAATGTGTGCTTTACTGGAGGCATCCATGTTTTGTCGAAAAACACTACTTACTACAGTTTGGTGGCGTCCTTGATTAGCGGTATGGAAGCATTGATCAAGTCCCAGTGCTGGCACTGGTGTTTTGTCACATGGCGCTATTATCAAGTCTCATCTTGAAAACATTCTTCTTCAAATGTTGGCTACATATTACGGGTTTTTCTCTGGCCAGAAGTTAGATGGCGAAATCCTCCCTCTTCAAGTTGGCTGATCCAGCGACCAACCCGATCCGTGGAGGATCAGGAATCAGAAAGGTGGAATAACTCTTTTTCACTTTTTACCCGATGGCCATTCCAGCATCCAGCTGCATGGCAGCTGGAATTGTCGGTTTCACTATAGCTCTGGTGGTTCAATGGGTAATCCCTCTGAAATCTTACAATAATATGTTGTTGTTGTTTGACAAGATGTGTCTAGTAGTTCCCAGTTGATTTAGCTTAGAAGCGAGGGGAAGAATAGGCGTAAGAGCTTACCGCACCGTAGCGTCCTGCTGGAAGATGAAAAGGAGGGAGGGCTACTATATTTAAGGCAAAAATGGCGCTCCCAGACTTCCGTGTCGGAATAAAAGTATTATTTTCTTTACCGGCTTCGAATTCATTAATCACCGCAAGCTTATATTTAGTTTTAGGTATAAATAATAATGATCCGTTGATTATTCCTTGCCACTGATTTTTCCGGTTAAATTTAGAAATGATCTTCTTATTTTTTTCTTGTTCAAATGTATCATGAATAAACAACTACTGGTTGTTGAAATCTAAATAAGTCATTTTATCTTTAATTAGCAGGTAACTGAGACACCTGGAATAATAAAATTTACATTTGAAATAAGAAAAACAATTCGTTTTTGTCTTTTTCAAGTACATATAATCTAAATATCTTTTTTGTTAATATAAAAAATACTCATCATCCAAATCTTCTTTACGTAAATCAAATTAAGGAAATACGCACTTAATTTAAGTAATGTTTGCTTATGTATAGATAGTTTTGAGTTTTTTTAAAATCAAAGTGGAACTAATGGTAATTAAATAGTGTTGCGCTGATGCCATTATTTGGCCCCGATACCTGGCTGTGCAATATCGGCCCATACTGATACATCTGTTTGAAATTGATGTGTGTATAAATGAAGAACTGCAGACTACTGGGATGTAAATAATCGCCATCATGGCTTCATGTCCAGCTGCTGCCTACCTTAGTGAAGCATGAAAAGACTAATAAGAAGTGAATCCAGTAGAACTTTTTATTGCCTACCTGGAATGGGTGACAATAGTTAAAGAAACTTTTGGCTCTCAAAATGGTATCGGTGCCCTATTGGTTGGTACTCGCCGAAACCAGATACCACCATTATAGTGCTGGATCGGGGCCCCGCCTGATACTGGTATCAGTATCAATGCAACACTAATACTAAACCAATCTTAGAGTGAGTAAAAACTTACATGAAAGCAGTTCCCATGTCTCCCGCTTACCTTACAGGCTACCCTGTGAGGACAAAGCTTCCCGAATCCCAGAGGAGGCTGAATCCTCCTGAGCAGCGCCACCACATCCAGATGTTTGATCCGACCTCTGAAAACACAAAACGTTTCACAGGTCACTCATTTCTCACAGGTCATCAAACTCTGACGCTGTTTTACATAAACCGGGATCTGACGTTTAAAGTATGAACTAGAATGACTCTTAACTTTCTGCTTCTGAATGCAGACAAAACAGAAGTTAT
>JAGKQL010001289.1:0-10290 GCA_018398635.1 Cyprinodon brontotheroides
CTCATCCAGAGCTTCAGACTTGAGACAGAATTCCTGTGAGCAAAAGACAGAGGCAGATTAGAATCAGGTTTCTCTCAAGAGACAACTAAGATTCTTTCAGGTAACAGAGACTCAGGTTCGCTAACCAAACTAGGTCAACACTGCGGCGTCGAAGAAAGGTCTGGTTGCTGCTTATGTAGGTAGGTCTCCTGATGGGTTGATGAGCGTCAGGTGTGCTGGAGGGCTCCAGCCCAGGAGACCCACAGCGCACTCTGCTGGAGAAATGTGGTACATCTCCAGATCCCAACACTGTAGCTTTTCCATTTGCAAGATGTGCAGCAAAAAAAACAAAACAAAAAAAAACTGTGTTGTGATACACAAGAAAGTTTAGTGAACTTTTGAACATCTCTGTCCAAAGATTTCAAACCAAAAGGAACATTTAGATGAAATCAGTGGCATACACTGACATGACATGCAGCAGTTGGATGATGATTAAAGCTTGAGGGCTGTAATTATATTTAGTAAGTAAGGGGGCAGAAGTAAATAAAGAAACACGCCTCTGTATTCTAACCTCACAACCTCGCTTTTAAACACCTCATTGGCAAAAGGGCACAAAAGTGCATGTACTTCATGTTGAGGATGAGGAGAGCCCACACGCCCTTCCCCTTCCCCATGACCTTCTACAGAAGCACCATAGAGAAGGTTCTGACCAGCTGTCTCACTGTGTGGTGTGGAGGCTGTAGCAGCGCAGACTGGATAAAGCTGAGAAGAATGGTGAAAATAGCAGAGATGATCATCGGGGCTCCTCTTCCCTCCATAAAAGACATTTCATCCCCCCGATCCCGTAATATTATCAAGGATCCCTCACACCCCCACCATGGACTGTTCTTGCTTCTGCGCTCTGTGAATAGGCTTCGCAGCATTTGCTGCAGGTCCAGCAGATTCAGAAACAGCTTCTTCCCTACCGCCATCAGACAGCTGAACTGTTGAGAAAATTCTGAATCACTGACAACTGTTGTCACTGACAACACCAAACCAAAATACTGAATAATTACACCATATTTATCTAATTCTTTGAACCTCCAGGTTTTTGCACCATGTTTCTCTCCCACGCTGTCTACGTCTGATCATTGCTTCACTTGAAGAAATGGAAATGTCATGAAAGCTGTAAAAAACTAAATTTTGTTTTGTATACTCTCTGTGTAAACAAAATGACAAAAATCTTCTAAGTCTATTTCTAAGTCTAAAGGGCAGATAAGACTTCTGCAACCGCACACATCAAATGTGGCTTGGGTCTGGTCGAAAACTTGCTGTTATGCTTCTGTACCATCAGTCTGGAATTTCTAGGGATGCACAGCAGTTTCCCGCCAAAGGGCAAGGGGAAGCCTATTCGAGAACTTGGCGGATGGTCACGAGAACTTCGTTTTGGCAGAGACCTTAGCATCTTTATATATTTGTCTGAGGCATCATACAAGTAGTTGTACTTTCAAACCACCTGGATTAACCTGTTGTCGTAGTTTTCCATTGTAGTTGTTCTTCGGTTTTCAAAAATGTCACGCCCCGGCACCGAATCGAAAGAAACGACAACACACACAGCCGGAAAGGCATACCGAGGACTAATCACAGCTGCTTTTTGTCTGCGCACTCCCACTTGAGGTCTGTGCAGGTTTGCGACCATCCGACGCGTAGTAGGAATTTTTTAGGTGTGCGATGACGGTTGCAGAACCTATGCGCACAGAGACAGATTTGACATTGCAGAGGCTATGTGTCATAAGCATATTTTGGCCTTAAGGGGTCTCGGATGTAAAGGTGCCTACTGACGATGCTAAGGCCCTTCACTTTAAATAGGATTTAAATCAGTTGATTTATGTATCAGAACGGCTCACCCAGTTTTATGAGCACTGATAAAATTGAGTAATCATCAGTGCTGAATGCTGCACCTAGGTTCATCATTTTCAGCACTGTGGTTCTTTCACAGTCTGGATTTATCTGAATCTCACTAAACTCCTTGACATTTGTGGTCTTTGAATTTGTTATGATTTTCTAAAGAGATCTGAACCACATGCAGTAAACCACTCAGAGAAACAGGGTAAAAGTTTATTGAGGAGGTGAATGGGGATTGGATTCAGGAAACTCAGTGTACTGGTGAACCGGAAGTTAGTGGAGAAAACTTTCTTCCCAGGATCTAGTCTGTGTGGGTTTAACCAGAGGAAGGTGCTCGTTGGAGGGCGGACAGGTTTAGACTTGGTTGCGTTCTGAGGAGCTATGGAGCGGACTGTCAGTCGGAAATCCAGGAGGTCTTGAACGGAATTTGTGGAGGTTAATCCCCTTCTAAGTGTGAGATTCAAACGATCCTCCCAGGGGTAGACATCCAGCTTGTAGGATGATTTCCTGCCGAAAGGCAAAAATAAATAATAACAACATTAGGCTCAGTGAACAAAGACTCAGTTAGACTCAGCTAATCTCAGTTTGGCTAGAGTACCCAAAACTGGCAAACACTCTGGCGTCGAGGTAGTGACAGTCCACCGCTCAAATAGTCCTCAGTAATGAGCCAACCAGCCACAGGTGTGTGGGAGGACCAACGAGTAAAGGGCACCACCTGGTGGTGGAGGGAGAGAAAAACACAAAAACACAACCCACACAAACTGGATTCCTAACAGTACTGTGATGATCACAGAAGCCTGACTGGTAGCAGCTGAAGCATCTGTTCATAGTTAGAAAGTTGTTTTTCTGTTAAAATTAAGCTTTTTCAGTAATCTTACTGATGGAGGGGAGTTTAAACATGGGCCTATAGTTCTGCAGTAGTGGCTTGTCCAAGATGTTCTTTTTGAAGAGCAGTTTAAATTTTAACTTTTAGAGCCTGGAGAAAAACACCTAACAAGAGATACATACACAGTTATTATTTGAGCTAACTCAAATGTTTTGTCAGTTAGCGCTCTCTCAAGGAAGGCTGCGTGTAAAATATTGAGGCAGTAGGAGGAGAAGCTTAGTCAGTGTACAAATTCTTTCAAGTTTTTTGTAGTTTATTTGATGAAAATAGGATATTTTGTAAAGATCAGTTGTAGTTTGAGACAGCCTTGGCACATGATTTGATATGAGTGTACAGATTGCCCCTCTAATCCTTGGTCATCTAAAGAGGGGGATAACAGTATATAGGTGGACTGATGGCTTTAGTAAGGATCTGATGGGAAAGCTGCCATTTTGTTCTAAGTATAACCATGCTCTGATGGAAGAGACTTAGTAAATGACCTTTTGTTTTTGCTCCAACCAACTTTGCTGAATTTTTCCTTCCACACCACACCTCTCAGCGCAACAGTGGTGTCAGAAGTGGGATCTTTATGCTTTTGCTTGAAGGAGGAAAGCAGGCTAAATGAGAGGAGTAGGAAGTGGAAGAACTCGAGGAACAAGGAAAAGCCCTCTTTCTGAAATGGAAGAAAGAGATAGTGGAGGAACAGCAGAACCAGATCCACCACCTGAAGGAGTCATGTCTGGTGAAGATGTCTTTGAACCAGTGGTGCGGCCTAAACAGACCACAGTTGGTACTGTAAGTAAAGAACTTAGTGAAACTGACATCTTTGATGAAATTAGAGAATTTATGAGACATTCTAAATGAACCGAAGCAATTTTGTTTGAACAAATCAAACAGTTGCACAGTAATATGCCAAAGCTGCAAAGTGATGTATATACTGAACTTGATGAGCCGATTGTACAGACTGAAGTTTCTACAGAAGCAGTTTTCTCAAAGCGAGAGAGCAGAATACTATCTCTGCTATTAGCAATAAGCTGAACCTCGTTATCCATCTCAACCGCATCCTGCACAGCCTTAGCTGTGTGGTGAACATGATGTTCCAGGACAAAGAGTGGAACCAACCCGTGGAGGTGATCCTAGAATACCTGACTTCAAGGAAGGTGAGGATCCTGAAAGTTTCTTCATTCGTTTTGAACGCATAGCTATAACATGGCGATGGCAATCGTCTAAATGGGCTGCTAGAGTGGTCACATTATTGACTGGAAAAGAACTTGAGGCCTATGCTGGAATGGATGAAGACCAGTCTGACTCTTATGAATCTATTAAAGCTGCTGTGCTATCTAAGTTTAATGAGACAGAAGAGACCTACAGATACCGGTTTCGAAGCACCAATGTACCTGTGGGAGAGAGTGTACGTGAAACCTGCAGTCGGATAAAGGGACTCTACAAGCGATGGATGCGGCCTGACGGAGTAAAGAAGAGATCGGCCTGCAACAAAGAAATAAAACCATAAGAGTCCGTTTACTGGAGTCTGAGATTGTCCAAAATATGCCAGATATTAATACATTCACTAATGTCCACAAGCAGCAGGTATGATGATAACAGTGCAATTGATCATGTAAAATTAACACATCCAGCTTAGTATTTACCAATACTAAGCTGGATGTGTGTGTGAATGGGTGTAGCTAAATGAGGGACCTCCCCCCTTTGTTCTCCACGCAGTGAGAGGAACAAAGAAATGGGGGAAGGACAACCTGTAATCCAGATGGTGACAACCACGGGGACCCCACGTGGCTGAATGTGATAACTTTATAACTATCTCAAAGCAGAAACAACAAAGAGGACAGGAAAGCACAGAAAGAGAATAAAGAAACACACACTTATTTCAAACAAATGAACAAACTCTTAATCAGCACAGATTAAAAATCAGCATTAATTCAAGATCCCTGAATCTACCTGTCTCTCGCCTGAGCCACACTTGGAATGCATCAAAAAGGAAAGGAAACTGATTTTACTGTGAGATGCGTCTTCGTCCGTGGGAGGCTGGCGTTTCCAAGGCGACCGCAGCTTGGTTTCTGCCACGCAGAGGGTTCTCTGCCACCGGTCCGCCCCTCGGGAAAGTTCAGTCAGTTCGGTGCTACAGCAGAGGCTTGATATGCTCACGAGTTGAAGAGGATGGATTTTAGGAGGTGATCGGCAAAAGAGCGTCCTCTCAGCCGATTCGTCCAAGGAAAGGGAAAAACGAAACTCACTCCGCTGTCAGCTTCAAAGGCTTCTGTCTCCCCATTTGGCGCAGCCGCTATGCACGATGGAACACTGCAATCCGTGACTTTTGATGCAGGAAAACGAAAGCTACTTCCATTCAGCTTTCTTCTGGTATTTCACGTGAAATGGGGCCTCTCCTATCGGGTTAAAAACCCACCGGAAAAAAGAGGGAAGCTTCTTCTTCTTCTTATGAGATTTTATGGCGGTTGGCAAACTTGTGAAATGTGCATTACTGCCACCAACTGGATATGGAGTAAAAGCAAAGGAAACGCGAGCTTGATTCACCCAAAAAAAACCTGTGTGGCAAGCCCACATAATACTAAATCACATTTGCCCATATAATTTTAATTTACTTCTGGGTCATATTAACTCTGCCAGTTTCTGATGGTCCCATCGGTCCTCCCATCATGCTTCCAACCATCTGTTCAAATTTTTCGTGGATATTTTTCTGCAGCCTTCACTATTATTTTTGATTTTTCTGGGATTTTTTTGTCGTCTGTGCAGTACAATTAATCACTTCCACCATGAAAAGAACTAAATTTGTTTTAACAATTAGTTAGTCTTCATCAATTTTTGGAGATTTCTCTAGAGGTTTGGAATTTGCGGGTGTGTTGAACTGTAGGTTTAGTTTTCTGACTGAGATGGGATCCTTTTGCAACTTCAGCATTAGGTTATTCAGGCTCAAATTTCATTTTTTTATTTTCTCCAGGCGTTTTTGCTTGCTTCACAGCTGCGATAAGCAGCAGTATGTTCTCCATCACAATTACAGCATTTTATTTTGGCTTCTTTTCCACATTTACCATATTCGTGTTCTCCTGCACACCTTCCACACCTCTGTTTCCTTTACAAACTGCTGCAATGTGTCTGGATTTTTGGCATTTAAAACATTTCAATGGTGGAGGATTGTAGATTTTGACATTATAACTGATGTAACCAATGAATACTTTGCTTGGTATTGCTCTTCTCGAATTTAATTAGCACAGATAAACTGTCAGATCTTTCTCCGTTTCTTGTATTTGTTTTTAACCGTTTTACTTCTTTTACTTTTGCACGCTTATGTTTTCAGAATCTCTTTTTTCAGAATTTTTTTAGAGGAACTCCTCAATGACTCCCCTGCTGATCTTTTTGTTTCTCCATTGGAGGCTGCACTGAACTCTTATCCCGTCAATTTTGTTGATTCGTATTGCTTTGCCTTGCTGGGTGCTGTCTCTGCAGTTAATTAGCAGGTCTCCACTGTACAGAATTCTGGCACCTCTGACTTCTCAACAAGTTTATTGATGGTTTTGTTAAATTAACCGGATTCAATTTGTAAAGAGGTCTGCCTGATTAACGACTTTGAATATGACTTTGAATTCATTTTGTTTTGCTGTAGAATGTATGGATTGATCATCACTGGATTGTTCTAATTCGTTCCCCTTTAACTGGTCTGTTTTCCCGCTTTTTTCTCATTTTTGATGTTGCTATCTTCCAGCCTTCATTGTCACTATTTCCCTCTTCCATCCCACAAGAATGCGGCTTCCTGTTTTCTCCCGCTACTCACGGCCCAGGACATTTCTCCACAAGCGGCTTCAAAACACGCGCCATGCACCAAACGACCATCCAAAAGAGGGAAGCTTCTTCTTCTTCTTCTTGTTGAGTTTTATGGTGGTTGGCAACAAACTGTTAGTAGCATTACCGCCACTTACTGGTATGGAGTGTGGTTCGTGATGGTTTAAATATTTATCCTGATACACTCTACCCTAACTTCTTCCAAACATACATTCACACATTCACACTTAAAAATATATACATATTTGTGCACAGCTTTGTATATCATTCCTTCACTCACAAACACACTTACTATAATAAAATTCTATGAAATAATTTTGTTTTCTTTAGAAATCGAATAATTATTTGTATGTGTTTTCTCCCTAAATTTTTTCTCAGTATATCTAATAAATTAACCTTCTCCTTAATGTCTTCAAACTCTCTCCTCGTATATCTTCTCTCTTTTTCATATTTATGACATTCTAATATAACATGTTCTATGGTTTGATATTTATCACAGAAATCACATTTGCCCGTTTTATGTTTTTGTATTTTAAAAAGTGTATAATTAAGTCCTGTATGACCAAATCTTAACCTTCTTATCACTCTTTCCTCCTTTCTATTTCTTCTTCCATTTCTTCTTTCTCCTACCATCTTCTGAATTTTATAAAACCATCTTCCTGTTTTAAGAGGGAAGCTCTGTCTGCTGCTGGCTTTTAAACCATGGGTGACACGGAAGCACTTCCTGTGGAAGTATCGGTTGATTGGTCTGTGCCATGAGTGACTTCCTGTTGGAGTATTCGGCTGATTGGTCCGTTTGAGGTGGCTCCCTCCCACAGTGGGCCGGGTCTTCTTTGTTCTTGTTTTTGCAGGAATCCTTTATTCTCCTTTGTGGAGAAGAGGAGGGGGATGGGTTCAGATCATCCAACTGTTTGTTGACTCCATCTTGGGTAATATATCCCAACAGTCTTCATGGGGCACCAGCTACCTTTCAAAGGTTGATGGACATTATCCTTAACACTCAAAGTCCCTAGTTGGTATCAAGAATCCCCCCAAAGGTGTTAACGGCTCTCCTCTGGTGCTCCATTTTCAAATCAAATGCAAATGTAGGAATGTGGTTTGGTGACTTCAGCTGGTGTGCTGGGGTTTCCTTGTTTAAGCTGCCTCCCTTTGTGTTGTAAATGAGCTTTTTCAAGGAGTTGAGTAATTTACAGAATTTCTGTGGGAATAAATAGAGCAGGCACAGCACACAGACTCAGAATTCACCTGGAATTCACCATGGCACAACCAAGGCGACCAAGAAGGATGAACGCTAAAGAGGCTTTAGCCATGCTTCAGAGCATGCCAGACTACGAATCTGATGGTGGATCTGTTGGAGACTTAGCATTTCAGAATGAAAACGGCACAACCGATTCTTCAAGTGAAGAGGATGATTCATATGAGAATGCGACTGCTTTTGCACCAGCAAATCCTCCCCTCCAAAGACGCACCAGGGGCCGAGTGGTCAATTATATGATTGAGCGGGACAGTTCAAACACTGAGGCTACATCAGATGAAGAGGAAGACACAGTGCGCGGCAACTCCCCTCCTTGCAAAAAACAAAAAACTGCTGATGTTGGCATAATGCCTGGATCCACAGAGAAGGCGAAAGATGGCACTGTTTGGTCCCACTGGAAAGTTGAAGACTTTTCTGTTCCTGAAACCCCACAGACTGCCTTCAATGGATCAGGAGGGCCAACAGATTCTGTGAAACGCAAAATCACAAGCCGCCTTCGCAGCTTCCTGTGTTTGTTGGATATGAACATGTTGCTGACCATCAGAGACTGCACAGTCCACGAGGCCCGCAGAACAAACCCCAGCTGGCAGATGAGTGTCTACGAGCTGATGGCTTTCCTCGCAATCCTTTTTCGAAGGGCTGCCATGGGTTACATTGGTCCCATGCGACACATGTGGGCCAATAAATTCGGAAACGCAGATATCAAACCCATAATGCCTCGTAACCGTTTTTTTGAAATAAGACGGTACCTTCGTTTTGACAACAAGGACACTCGCAAGGAACGCATACACAATGACAAATTTGCAGCAATTTCTGACATATGGATGCGGTTTGTTCAGAACTGTGTGTCGTCCTACAGTCCAGGACAGCATGTTACTGTGGATGAGCAGCTGTTTCCGTCCAAGGTTCGGTGCCCCTTTTTGCAGTACATTGCATCCAAGCCTGACAAGTTTGGAATCAAGTTTTGGATTGCAGCAGATCTGGACACAAAATACATGTGTGATGCCATCCCTTACTTGGGAAAGGATCCCACTCGTCCAAAAGGAGAGAGGTTGTCAGAGAACGTTGTTCTGAAATTGATGGAACCATTTTTGGACAAGGGAAGGACTGTAGCTATGGACAATTTCTTCACCTCTCTGTCTTTGGCTAACAGGCTCCTTCAGCGAAATACAACTCTGCTTGGCACCATCAACAAAATTCGTCGGGAGCTACCAGCAACTGCAAAGGAAACCTCGGGGCGCCAGTTGCACTCCACGCAGGTCTTCAAATCTGGAAGTGCCTTGCTGACGGTGTATGCGACAAAAAAAAAGAAATCTGTCTGTCTTCTGAGTACCATGCATCACAGAGTGGAAATTGTGGACATTCAAAAACAAAAACCAAACACTGTGGTTGATTACAACCATCTCAAATGTGGTGTTGATATTATGGACCAGAAACTGCGCAACTACTCTGTGCGTGCAGGAACACGGAGGTGGCCTATGGCTGTGTTTTATAACCTGCTTGACATGGCCGCCACAAATGCACATGTTTTGTACACAGCGTGTACAGGATCCAAAGAAAGTCGTCGACTGTTCATGCTGGAGCTTTCAGAGGAACTCAAAAACAGGCTCCTGCAGGAAAAGACACAAGAGGAAGAGCAAAAACAGCTACGTCGTGAGATGAGAGTTTCCCAGCAGAAAAAGACTCAATGCCAGGTGCGCATACTCTGCAATAACAACAGAAGTACTGAACGTTGTGTCCACTGCGGCAAATTTACCTGTGGCAAATGTAGGAAAGTCTCACCATGGGAATGTGGAAACTGCTAGATGGGACAATTGCATTTTACATTTTTCCACTTTATATTTAGTGCTTTATCCATATGTAGACTGTTTTTCTTGAAATAAAAAAAAAAACTTTCTGAGGCTATACCTTCTGTCTGTTGTTTTTCAAAATTGAGCTGTTTGGGGTGGTATTTGGCTCCAGTCCCCCCAACTGATCTGTACAATGAAAATATCTCCATCAGCTGACAAGAATATTTATACAACAATGACCATCTGCCCTATTTACTAGAGGGGAAAACAAGCAAACATCATCCGCTCATGATTCCCAGCCGAAAGCCGGTTTTGCACTGGAAACCCGTTTCCAGCTCAAATTCCAATCTGGCGGCAGGGGGAAATGTAAAGGTTGTGGGTGGGAAGTCTAGCTCCCAGAATAAATAGGCCCAGCAGATCGACTCAGAGTTATTGAGATTTCAAGCTTGGCTTGGCTTGGCGTACAAGCTTGGCTGCAACAGACGAGCATGTGTTGTACAAGCCATGCACAGGGACCAAAGAGAGTCCACCAAAGTTAATTCTGCTACTTGCAAATGAACTTCGTAACATTTGTATGCAAGAAAAGGCAATAAAGGAAGAACACATGAGACAGCATTGTGAGATGAAGAGACTAGGGCTGTTCCTTTTGTGACATAAATGTTACTCCAATACTAAAGGCATACTGTTTGTCATTCTCTAAGATT